>PISX010007986.1:0-85175 GCA_004024625.1 Mellivora capensis | reverse complement strand
TTCTGGGGGAGAAAATGCTACAAAGGATTTTTTGTGTGTGTGTTTTTTTTAAAGATTTTATTTATTTATTTGACAGACAGAGATCACAAGTAGGCAGAGAGGCAGGCAGAGAGAGAAGAGGGAAGCAGGCTCCCCGCTGTGCAGAGAGCCCGATGTGGGGCTCGATCCCAGGACCCTGGGATCATGACCTGAGCTGAAAGCAGAGGCTTTAACCCACTGAGCCACCCAGGCGCCCCTACAAAGGATGTTTATTAGTAAGAAAGAGAAGAGATGGCTGGGATTTAAGGCAGTAAGGGAAAGGCCAATTCTGCGGTTTGATAGAAATGCACTCGGGTTTCTGATCAGGGCCGCCCTATCTTTAAAGCTGAGAACCCCTGAGTTTTGAAGGGAAAAGAGAAATACCAGCTGCTAGTCCTTTGGTTGTACAAGAAGAAGGCCTGGACTGCAAGAATCCCGTCGATGAAGTACCTTGCCAGTAAGGGGACTGCCTTTTAACATTCAGTTGAAATTGGACAACACCCCTGGCCACCCAGAAGCCCAGGAGTTCAACATTGAAGGTGTCAAACTGGTCTACTTGCCCCCCAAACACAACATCTCTAATTCAGCCTATAGGTCAGGGGGTCATAAGGACCTCTAAGGCTCATGACACACAGTGCTCTAGGGAAAGGATTGCCAGTGCTGTGGAAGGGAACCCGGGCAGAGAGAACATTGTGAAAGTCTGCAAGGATTACATCAGTAAAGATGCAATTGTTGTTAGAGACAAAGCTGCCAGAACCATAAAGCCCAGAACAACAGATTCCTGCAGGAGAAAACTGCTTCCTGATGTTGTGCGTGATTTCTCAGGATTTACAACATAGGCAATCAAGGAAGCCACGAAAAAGACTGTGGGTGTGGCAGAAAAGGTGGGGGACTAAGGGCTTTAAGATTAGGGTCTTGGGAGCACCTGGGTGGCTGAGTCAGTGAAGCATCCGACTCGTGGTTTCAGCTCAGGTCGTGATCTCAGGGTGATGAGATCGAGCCCCGCATTGGGCTCCACGCTCAGTGGGGAGTCCGCTTGAGATTCTGTCCCTCTGTCCCTCCCCCGCACATGCACAGGCTCCCTCTCTGTCTCTCTAGAATAAATAAATCTTTAAAAAAAGAAAAAAGATTTAGACCTTGGAGAAATTCAAGCTCTAGTAGACACCACGGCAGAGGAATGAGCAGAAAACGACTTAATGAAGACAAGAGCTCCTGAACCAGTGCCAGACGGGGGTGGGGTGGGGTGGGGTGGGGGTGGGGGACTTGGAAGCCACGTAGAAGACAAAGGGACAGTAGATGGCCTGGCAGAAGGTTTCCAACAATCTAGGACGACTTCTGACTTCTTTTCCGACACGGGCTCGGGCACTGACACTAAGGCAAATGGTGGAAGAAGGCTTGGTACCATATGGAACCATTTTCAGAGAAAGGAGAAGGCGAAGAAGCCGGACCGAAGTTGCGGTGTATTTCTGTAAAGTCACGCTCAGTGTGCCTGTCTCCCCTCCCACCTCCTCTGTGTCGGCCGCCCCCGGGACAGCAAGACCAGCCCTTCGTCCTCCTCAGCCCTCTCAGCGTGAAGGCAGCAGGGCTGAAGACTCCGTGCTGGTCTACTTCCACTTCATGAGTCATAAATAAGGATCGTGCCGTATACTTGATGCGCTGGTCCGTCGTGCGTGCGTGTGTGTAAACGTGAGACTCTAACAACTGTCCGGCAAGAAAGGTGTGTCATGGGACGCCTGGGTGGCTCAGTTGGTTAAGCAGCTGCCTTCGGCTCAGGTCATGATCCCAGCGTCCTGGGATCGAGTCCCACATCAGGCTCCTTGCTCGGCGGGGAGCCTGCTTCTCCCTCTGCCTCTGCCTGCCACTCTGCCTGTGCTCGCTCGCTCTGTCTCTGAAAAATAAATAAATAAAATCTTTAAAAAAAGAAAGGTGTGTCATTCCCATCACTGGCATCCCTAAGAACGCATCGTGTATGTCACAAGCAAGACTTTGGCAGAAGCAGCCAACCTACCCTCACATAGGCATGAAGTGAATAATATTTAATATAAAATTAATAATGTGTCCATTTTCTTACCGTTCTATGACTTTGTGTTCAAAGAATTATGCTACGGTACAGTCAACTTCTCTTTCTCCCAAGTGGAGAAACTCTGTACCAGTCCATCATCACAGGTAAGTGGTTTTTAAAAAAATGTAACAGTGTTTCTAATACTGCACGACAAATAACCGTTCACGGGGGTACAGACGAGCTGCCTTGAAGCGACATAACCCCCTACACCAGGTACCAGGAAGCCAGCCTCTTCATGAGCAGCATATGAATTTTCACACATAGATAAATAGGAATTTTTTTCCACCTTATCTTTTATTTTTTTTTAATGTCTGCTGTTAGTCATACATATAACGTCTACAGTATTTTGTATCCTATATAAGAATACTGATGTAGGCACTGGGGACACTGTGCTTTTGGGATCGATCCATACTGGACAGCACCATCCATGTATGCTCTCTTAGGATTTTCATGACATTTTTTCTAGTGTGCTCTATCGTAAGAATACAGTATCTTACATATACGAAATATGTGCTCATGGACGGTTTCTCTTCTCAGTAAGGCTTTCCGTTGACAGGAGGCTATTCGTAGTTAAGTTGGGGGGTCAAAAGGTACACACAAGATTTTTTTTTTTAAATATTTTATTTATTTATTTGACAGAGAGATCAGACATAGGCAGAGAAGCCGGCAGAGAGAGAGGGGGAAGCAGGCTCCCTGCTGAGCAGAGAGCCCGATGTGGGGTCCGATCCCAGGACCCTGAGATCATGACCTGAGCCGAAGGCAGAGGCTCAACCTACTGAGCCACCCAGGCACCCTCACAAGATTTTTGACCGCACAGAGGTCGGTGCCCTTAAGCCCCACATCGTTCAAGGGTTAACTGTACGTACAATAAAACTCACCACTTTGAAGTGTGCCATTCAATCCATTTTAAGTGGAGCCAACACCCACCATCCTGGGCCCAGAATGTACTTTTGGTCTTAGGCACTCTGCTTCCCCCCAACCCCTGGCCTAGGAAATCCCTAGTATTGGAATGTGGAAGGTTCTGTCTGTTTTATCCATTGCTCTGTCCCCAGCTCCCAGAACTCTGGCTCATGGAAGTGCTTGATAGACTTTTGTTGGTTGAACGAAGGCCACCATAAATAGTTACTTCAGTACGTGAATTCCAAATTTAGGAGGTAGCTCCTTGTTAATGAAGGGTTAGTGAAACTTTCCTGCCCTATTAAGTGCGTTAGGCTGGCAACGTGTGGGATGTTTTCTCGCCTCTGCTGCCCTCCAGCCTATGGACTTAGGGGTGGGCATCACTGCCTTAAAGGTGAAGGAGGGGAGAAAGGAGCGCAGAGGGCCATCAGGGTCCCATGAGAGAGGGGCCACACAGAGCAGTCCCCGAATTAGAGAAGCTGGGGGTAGGGGCTCAGTGGGTGCTTCCAGAAGAGAGAGGCAGCCAGTGGTGTCAAAGTAGCTCAGAGTTTGTGGGGAAGCAAGGAAGTCCATAGACTGTGTCTGACGCCATGTGTTCAAGGACACACGTGGACACGTTCCCGTGGCACCCGCAAACTGCTTCAGGCCACTCGCGTTCTGCACGGAGGGCAGGAAGGTCGTACAGGGTGGATGCGGATAATCCACAGCGCACACGTTTGCTCCCCATTCACTCCCCAAGTGAAGGCTGACTCTACTACCGGGTAGAAGGGTGACATTTGTAGTCAAACAAAATGCATAATACCACCACCGCCACCATCGAAATATAGACCTTTTTTTAAAAAAAATATTTTATTAATTTATTTAAGAGAAAGAGAGAGAGAGTGAGAGACAGCCCAAGTAGGGGGAGAAGGAGAAGCAGACTCTCTGCTGAGCAGGGAGCCCAACGTGAGGATTGATCCCAGGACCCTGGGATCATGACCTGAGCTGCAGGCAGACGCTTAACTGACTGAGCCACCCGGGCGCCCCAAGACAGACTGTACCTTGCCAGAGGTTCCTCCGTGGCCTTTCCCATCGGCTGGCAGCCCCAGACAACAACGACGCTCCTCTCTTTTGCCGTGGATGAGATTTGTCCATCCTAGAAGAGGAATCACCCTTTAAAAATATATTTTATATATTCTGTTAATATATATCCTGTTTTTTATATGCATAGTTGTGTGTGTGTGTGTAGCTCTACTTACTGTTATAAAAAACTGAGTTTCTCAAGTACGGCCATTATACCTCAAGCGGGACTTTGCATTTTACTTTTTTTCCTGGATAAATGAATCAACTTCCTATATTGTGGGGCTCCATGAAAAAGCGGCTTCAACCTGAATCACTTTCCTGGAGATTGCTTGACGTCATGTCCATAACTTCCTTGCCTGGTGAATGGGACAGGTGGCAATATCCCCGCCTTGGAAGTGGAGAAGTTAAAGCCAGTTTCCCCACGTTCCCTCGTTAGTCCCAGGTCTGGGACTCAGGCTGGCCCCGGGCCCCTGTCCCGCATCTGCCACACCGCGTGGGCCTCTGGCAGCTGCGTTCCAGCTTGCTCCTTCCAGAAGCTGTTTCCGTGTCCCAGAGCATTACTGTGCATCCTGGCCTTCTCTCTCTGACTCCTGCCTCTTCTCTACCCCCACTCCTAGGACCTGGCCACCCCGCAGGCCTTTGCACGAAACCCTTCCCTGGTGTGGGAGTTCTACCACTACCGGCGGGAGGTCATGCTGAGCAAGGAGCCGAACCCGGGGCACCTTGCCATTGCTGAATGTGAGGCCCGGCTGCGCGAGCAGGGCCGACGGGTCGTGGTCATCACTCAGAACATCGATGAGCTGCACCGCAGGGCTGGTACCAAGAACCTTCTGGAAATCCATGGTGAGGGGCCCTCATGCAGGGAGGGGAACCAGACTTCAAACCACAAGTCCTGTCATTTCCCTCCAGGGACCCACTGAATTGGAATCTGCATTTTTTTTAAAAGATTTTATTTATTTATTTGACAGAGAGAGACAGATCATAAGTAGGCAGAGGCAGGCAGTGGTGGGGGGTGGGGGAAGCAGGCTCCCCGCTGAGCAGGGAGCCCGACGCCGGGCTCGATCCCAGGACCCTGAGATCATGATCTGAGCCGAAAGCAGAGGCCCACCTCACTGAGCCACCCAGGCTCCCCCAGAATCTGCATTTTGATGAGACACCCAGGCGTCTGGTGTGCATATTGCACAGCGGCGGTGAAGTGCCCAGCTGGGCTGAGGGGAAATGGGAGGCTGGGGAACCTCCTTTAACAGCAGGGGCCCGGGGAAGATGCTGGCGTTCTCTGGGGGGTAGCCACTTACCTTCCCTTTGTCCCCAGTTGGCTCTCTCCCCTGAGGCTGGGCTTCTGTTCAGCTGGTGAGCGCCTAGGGAAGCTGCCAGGTCAGTGACCTTCACTGCAGCCAGCCCACCAAGTTTGTCTTATATCCTGTCTGGCTTCCCTTCTCTGCCCTTGATGACATCCTCCTTTTCCCTCACGTCCTCTTTCATCCTCCGCCCCCCTGCTTGGGGCTCACCAAAAAATCTAATAAATTGATTCATACCAGGGCATAAATGGGTATGCAAGATTTCTTCCCAAGGGCATTTGTGTTTAAGAGCCTACAAAACTTCCATCTCAAGAAATGCATTTCTAATTGTGGAATTTCCAGAAGCAGTGACCCCATGGGGAATGTTGCTGGTTTCTGTGGCTATGCAGTGAAGTTGCCCATTTTTGCCTGGGATAATGGTGGTGAAGCAGCCTTCGCTTGGGTCTCGTATCGCTTTTGTGTCCCAGCAGTAGCTGGCCACCCACTGACTGGGTGCCTTGTTGGCACGTTCTTCTACAGGGTCTGTCCATGCGGCTTGTTTCTGTGCAGGTGCAGAATGCAGGTGGTGTCCCTTGCCAGGTATAAATGTATCAAGAGGGGATGTTAACACCTCTCTTAGAGTTGTTTCAAGGATTAAATAAGAGAATATGTGCATTAGTTGGAACATTGCGGGTTGCAGATTGTTAGAACTCTTCTAATTTAGGTAAAAACAAAAGAAAGCCCTGCCTTCCATCAAACTAAAGATGGCACCACTTTTAAGATGCATCATGCCCAAAACAGGACTCGAACTCACAACCCCGAGACCAGGACCTGAGCTGAGATTGGACGCTCTACCACCTGACCCCCCCCAGGAGCCCCAAGATACATCACATTTTTAATGTGACCCTTATAAAGAGAATAGTCTACCCAAACCATGTTGTTTTATTATCCCTTAGAATTGTTACTTTGTAGTTATAGGAGCAGTTTGTTCAAACTTACTTAGACACAGTTTTATTTTATTTATTTATTTTTATTTTGTTCTGTTAGTCACCATACAATACATATTAGTTTTTGATGTCGTTTTCCATGATTCATTGTTTGCATCTAACACCCAGTGCTCCGTGCAGTCTGTACCCTCAATACCCACTACTGGGCCAGTAATGCCCGCTTCCCCACGCCTCTAAAACTCTCCATTTGTTTCCCGGAGTCCATAGTCTCTCATGGTTCGTCTATCACTCTGATTTCTCCCCTTTCGTTTTTCCCTTCTCCTAATGTCCTCCAGGCCATTCCTTATGCTTCACAAATAAGTGAAATCATATGATAATTGACTCTCTCTCTGCTTGACTTATTTCCCTTAGCATAATCTCCTCCAGTCTCGTCCATGTTGATACAAAAGTTGGGTATTCATCCTTTCTGATGGAGGCATAATACTCCATTGTATATATGGACCACATCTTCCTTATCCATTCGTCTGTCAAAGGGCATCTTGGCTCTTTCCACAGTTTGGCGATTGTGGACATTGCTGCTATGAACATTGGGGTGCATATGGCCCTTCTTTTCACTACATCTGTATCTTTGGGGTAAATACCCAGTAGGGCAATTGCTGGGTCATAGGGAAGCTCTTTTTTTAATTTTTTGAGGAACCTCCACACTGTTTTCCAGAGCTGCTGCACCAATTTCCATTTCCACCAACAGTGTAAGAGGGTTCCCCTTTCTCCACATCCTCTCCAACACTTGCTGTTTACTGTCTTGTTAATTTTGGCCATTCTAACTGGTGTGAGGTGGTATCTCAATGTGGTTTTGATTTGAATCACCCTGATGGGCTAATGATGATGAACATTTTTTTATGTGTCTGTTAGACTTTTGTATGTCTTATTTGGAGAAGTGTCTGTTCATGTCTTCTGCCCATTTTTTGACATGATTATCTGTTTTGTGTGTGTTGAGTTTGAGAAGTTCTTCATAGATCTTGGATATCAGCCCTTTGTACTGTCATTTGCAAATATCTTCTCCCATTTCGTGGGTTGCCTCTTTGTTTTGTTGACTTTGCTTTGCTGGGCAGAAGCTTTTGATCTTGCTGGGAAAATTGGACAGCTATATACAGAAGAACGAAACTGTACTATTCTCTTCCACCATACACAAAGATAAACTCTAAGTGAATGAAAGACCTCGATGTAAGACAGGAATCCATTAAAATCCTGGATAAGAACATAGGCAAAAACCTCGTTGACATTGGCCACAGCGACTTCTTTCAAGACACGTCTCCTTAGACACTGTTTTAGAAACTATATCACACTTGTGCATATAAAATACAAAAGGGCGCCTGGGTCGCTCAGTCTGTTGAGCTTCTGTCTTCAGCTTGGCAGTGATCCCAGGGTTCTGAAATCAAGCCCTGCATCGGGCTCCCTGCTCAGCGGGGAGCCTGCTTCTCCCTCTGCCTCTGCTGCTGCCCATGCTTGTGCTCACTCTCTCCCTCTCTCTTTAGCAAAAATACATACATAAAATCTTTTAAAAAAACCCCACAAAACATGAGTGAAATAACGTGGGTATGTATGCCTCATGAGCCAGCTCACTGGCATCACTTGCAAACAACTCCAAGGCGTCTGTGACACTGTGTGTCCCTCGCTCTGTGCCATCCAGGGTGTCTGCGACATAGCATTCCCCAAAAGGCTGCTCCTCTCTTGTCTCCAGCTTCCCTTCCAAGCTGCTAACACTCGTCCTGCAGAGTCCAATCCCGGGCCTCTCTGGCACTTACCCAAACGTGTCTGTGGAAGGTGGAAGGGTTCTGGACAACAGCCAGAACTCTTTGTCCTCCTCACATGGTTCTTCAGTGGTTCTTCGGTTGAAACGGTCGGGGCTGGCCTTTGTTCCATCAGGCCCCTGAGACTACCGGATTAGGTACCATGATCGGGCCAGTCTGGAGCTGGGGCCTAAGCCTGTATTTTGGGATGGGATGGACAGCTCCTTCCGCTCAGCATGGGGTAGAAGAGAAATGGCTCCCCGAGGAGGGAATGCTGGACAGAATGGAGCGACACACGTCCACCCTGGCGTGTGGCGGGCTCAGCGCAGCGCTGGACGCAAGGCGAACATCTGGTGAATTACGGTCACGTTACCAGCTCCTCAAGAAATGGTCACTGGTTTAACAATTATTGGCTTATATACTAGCAGATTATGTATTCATGGAGCTGCTTTTGTATAAAAGTCAAAATTTGTTAGGTTGAAATGAAAAGTTTGCAAAGGCATAAAGGTAGGGAACCTTTATCAACCATGTACTTGGTAAACCACGCTGTTTGGTTCACTGTGGCTTCATGTGCCCTAACGACCACTTCAAATGCACCTGTGCGTCGAGGTCATTCAGGAGCCCCTTCATCATGGAGTAAGGGATTTTATGTCTCTCCCTTCCCGATTGCAGGGTCCAGGAGGCAGGTGCCCTCGGCTGGCTTAGGACCACCGCCTGCCTTTGTGTTTCCCTTGAAACCTAGGGCAGCCCCATTTGCTAATGTGGACCCATAAAAACTCAGTTATTTTGTACCCTCTCACAGAGACAATTGCTGTTGATTATACTAAACTCTGGTCTCGTTTAATTCGTGTTTTTCAGGTAGCTTATTTAAAACCCGCTGTACCTCTTGTGGCGTTGTGGCTGAGAATTACAAGAGTCCAATTTGTGCGGCTTTATCCGGGAAAGGGTAATTATACTGCTCTCCAGAACGAGTGTGTGTTGTTTTCTCTTTTCAGTTGAACATAAATGTAAGGAAATTGAACGGTAGCCTAGGATTCCCACAGATATTTGGGAAAAATAAGACTAGATACAGTACAGCCGTCTGATAAAAGAAATATCTTGCTCGGGGCGCCTGGGTGGCTCAGTGGGTTAAGCTCTGCCTTTGGCTCAGGTCATGATCCCAGGGTCCTGGGATCGAGCCCCGCATCGGGCTCTCTGCTCAGCAGGGAGCCTGCTTCCTCCTCTCTCTCTGCCTGCCTCTCTGCCTACTTTCTCTCTCTGTCAGATAAATAAATAAAAATCTTAAAAAAAATATCTTGCTCAAAGTTTACAGTGCTAAGTGAAAACCACAGGACCTGTTATCTAATATGATCCCAACACAGACACACACACACATACACACACACACACCCTTCATGTTGATATATCTGTATACAGGTAAAAAATACAATAAAATATTAACAGTGATTATCGAGAATGGTGGGATTATGGGAAATTTTGATTTCTTCTTTACCACTCTCTAGACTTCTCTAACAATTCTGTGATGAACATGTACTATTATTATAATTGGGGGGGGGAATAAGAATATACGTGGAATATTGAGAAAAATTTTACCTGACCATTTTAAGTCAGTATAAGTCATACAAGCAATATACTAACACATATCAGTTACGGAAGAGACAAAGCATGACGACGTATACAGCGCGTGTCACGAAACTCCTGTTGGCTTCCCGGCGGCTCACCCACTCCCCACATGCAGATTCCTTCTCTTGAGTAAAACCTCCAGTAGCTAATTGTTTGTTGTCTGTCCTTCTTGGGCCCCTCTAAGTCAGCATGTACTAATTACGGGTTTTGAACTCTATGCTGCTGGGAAAATACGCAGATTTATTGGGTTATGTTATCTCTTTGTTCTTTGATTACACCAATGACATTGTTTCTTTCTAATACTGTTTACTTCAGTGCTCCAGACCCGGAAGCTCAAGATGCCGGAATCCCAGTGGAGAAACTTCCCCGGTGGGTAAAACAACATTGATCCATGTTTGGTTTCCCAGATTGAAAAAAAAAAAAAAAAGAAAGAAAGAAAGGAATCAAAATCTAAGTTCATTTTGTGAGGTGCCTCTTCATTTTTTTCTTAAAGATTGTTTATTTATTTGAGAGAGAGTCAGCACCCATGAGCTCAGGGCAGAGGCAGAGGGAGAGGCAGGCTCCCCGCTGAGCCCAGAGCCTGATGTGGGACTGGATCCCAGGACCCTGAGATCATGACCCAAGCCGAAGGCAGACACTTAACCAGCTGAGCCACCCAGGTGCCCTGTGAGGTGCTTCTTAAAGGGGCCAGTGCAGAAACCAGCCCTGATCTATGAGGCCAACAGCGAAAGGGCAAAGGTGAACCAGACCAGGGTGAGGAGAACTCCTTTCTGGTCTCTTTTTGCTTTGTGTTGTGGTGGGAGAATTTGAGGTCTGGAAGGTTTCTGGAGCTGTTAGGCTGCAGATGCGCGTCTGATGTGTGTAAAGCGTATTATCTTCGTCCTTCTCGCCATCATCAGTGTTATCAATCCAGGGGCAAAGGAGGTAGTAAAAGGTCTTGAGAAGGCGAAATTACAGGACTAGACAGGATTTTTCACATTATGATAAACTCTGGAGAGACTTTTTTCTCTCAGGTGTCCCAAACCGGATGTTACCACAGTGGTTCCTAAAATGTTTCATAGAGCACTAGATCCATGCAACGTTGATAGGCATTACTTGAAAAAAAAATTATGTGCTCCAGTAAATATGGAAACCACAGATTAAACAAAGTCAGAGTAAATTTGCTTTCCTGTGGGACTTCTCAGAGCATTTAATATGTGAAGTACACTGTTCCTCCTTAAAGTGGTTATAATATGTTAATATTTCACCAGCTTATTTAACTACAGAACCCTTTTTATGATTCTTAGTCAGGATTTTCATTACTGAATTCTAAAGTTTGATATAAAACAGTGGGGAACCCTGAGCAGTTCTTGGGGAGATTATTAAGATGAAAAGGATGGTTGGGGGATTATTTTAGAAGGTTTATATAAGATGACCTAGAGGTGGGAGGGAGTGAAAAATGAGAAGGTTTTGGCAATGGACCCTGGAGAACTTGGCTGTGGTCAGGGCAAGAAAAAGGTGAATCTGAGGAAACAGGAAAGGAGGTCATTGATGAGACCAGCTGGTGGTTGGGGTGTTAGAGGCAGGTCTGAGCCTGATTCCACCCAGGCAGCCACACCGATGTGTGTGGTGAAGTAGCTGAGAAAGAGGAAGCTGCTGTGCAAACCCCATATCTGGGGCATCTGGGTGGCTCAGTCGGTTAAGCGGCTGCCTTCCGCTCAGGTCATGATCCCAGGGTCCTAGGATCTAGTCCTGTGTGGAGCTCCTTGCTCAGCGGGGAGTCTGCTTCTCCCTCTCCCTCTGCCTCTCTCCCTGCTTGTATGCTCTCTCTACCTCTCTCTCTGACAAAAAAATAAACTTAAAAAAAAAAAATCCAACTGCGTCAATGTTGGAGATCAGTTGGCTTTCTCCCAGCTTCGCGGATCAGGCAGCATCCCATCTAGAAGTCAGAAACGCCCTCCAAGGAGCCACACGCAATGGAAGACTCCTATAGGCTGAAGGAGGCAGGGCGAGGAAGTTTTTCTAGCAAGGAGGGAATTGTGTCAGACAAGGTCACCTTCCTTCAGGGGACCCAGGGGTGTTTCAGCAGCTTACCCTGCTAGTGCTGACCGGGTGGTTCCACACTGACTGGTGAGAGGTCACATTCCCTAGAGAGGCTGAAGCTACAGGTTAGGTGGTAAGTCTTGGTTTGCTGATTTGGGGCTTAGCACAAGGGACTCCATTTTGGGCCTGTTCTCTTTTGAATCACTTTAGAAAGGGAATGTGAAGGTTGGCCAAAACACATGTGTCAACACATGAGCCCCATGCATCCAGACAAAATAAAAACTTGATGAGGGCCGTTAAAATGAGTAATTTCTATCCAGGATAAGCTCACATGGTCTGGTAGGGGAGGAACAGAGGATAAGAAGGATCAGAGGCACCCAACTGGACAGTCTTGTTTTGGAGTAGCCGCTAGCCTTCCTGTGACCCACCTAGGCAGACCTTCTGGCGGGGCAGGTGTTGGGGTTGGGTGAAGGATGATGTTCTTACAGGTGCGAAGAGGCCGGGTGCGGGGGCCTGCTGCGACCCCATGTGGTGTGGTTTGGAGAAAACCTGGATCCTGCCATTCTGGAAGAGGTTGACCGAGAGCTGACCCTCTGCGACTTGTGTCTAGTGGTAGGTCATTCCCTTCCCCGATCCTTGAGATTTTCTGGAACACCAGGTCTAGGGTGGAGTTTCCTATTTCTTTCCTCCCTCCTTCCCCTTCCTCCCTTCCTTCTCTGTTTCCTTTCCTTCCTTCCCCCTCTGGATTTGTGTGTTGAGAGGTCTTGTGGTACCCTACAGAAAAACGAAGGAACGAAGAATACGAATTGATCTTAAATGCACAACTATGTAAGATCATGTCTTGGGCTTCATGAAGTCTCTTTCCACAAAAAAAAAAAAAGCATGTTATTGCTTCTGATTTTGAAAGTACTACATGCTCATTATTAAATTTGAGAAAATACAAAGAAGTACAAAATGGTGAAGAGGAAATTTGAAATCCCCGATGACTCTACCATCCAGAAATAGCCACAGTTAGCATTTTAGTATATTTCTTCTCTAGATCAGAAGTGAGAAACTGAGGCCTGTGGGCCAGATCTGGGCCGCCACTTGTTTTTGTAAATAAAATTTTATTGGAGGGACACCTGGGTGGCTCAGTTGGTTAAGTCGCTGCCTTCGGCTCAGGTCATGATCCCAGCATCCTGGGATCGAGTCCCGCATCGGGCTCCTTGCTCGGCGGGGAGCCTGCTTCTCCCTCTGCCTCTGCCTGTGCTCGCTCTCTCTCTCTGACAAATAAATAAATAAAATCTTTTAAAAAAAAATTTATTGGAACACAGCCATATCCATTCTTCTGGGTCATCTCCGGCTGCTTTTACACTCTAATGGCAGAATTGACTCTTTGTGATGGAGACTGTCTGGCTTACAAAGCCTAAAAAAATTATTATCCGGCCCTTTCCTTGCCCGTCCCTAGGCTAGATATTTTCTTATGCAGATGTATACATATAGTTTAAAATTCAAAAATGGATTCAGATTATATGCTCTGTTTTTTTTTTTAATTCTATCATACTTTATATTTTTTTCTGAAAATATGTTCCCATCTCAAAAGTAACTTAGAGAATTGAAATAGGAATTTAGTCCTATAATTTCTGCATTTAAATGAACCAGGATCATTTATAGATGGGAGGAGTCAACTACCAATATTTAAATCAAAAATATTTTTATATGTTCTGTTTTTAAACAACTTTACGCACGTATATTCGATGTCAGTCCGTTCACAAATCCGCATCATCTTTTAACTTGCTGCATGGTGTCCTGTTGCTTGATATAAAAGAAGATACTTAATGAGTTCTCTGTTTTGGGACATTTAGGCCATTTCACATTTTGATATCTTAAATAATGCTATGGTGAATTGTCTTAGACATAACTTCTTAGCATGTTCTTCAGATCCTTTCCTTAGGACACATTTTCCTAGAAGTGGAATTAATTGGACAAAGGATATGCATATTTCAGAATTTCTAGAACGTGTCTTTAGGAGCAGAAGGACTTTCTCATGGATGCGTATTCACCCGGCTGGTACTATTGAGCTCATCCCAGAGTCACGTCCGTACTCATGACCCATGGTCACATGAGAAAAGCTGGTTTATCCAGCATGTTCTGGTCTTTCCTTTCTTGGAAAGCACATTTGTAAATACGTGTTCGTAGAGAAAAACCTGAAAGAACATATATCAAAATGTGAACCGTGGTTATCTTGGGGTAGCAGGAGGATGAGATGTATGTATTTTTTCTTTGCATTTTCTAATGTTAAAAAAAAAAGAACATGGATTATTGGCATCACCTCCCAGAGCAGAAACAAAACCGGGGGCATTCATCTGCCATTCTCTCCATTGTGCTGCTTTTCTTCTAGCACATTCTTCTAGTGATCAGCTGAAAGGATGCCTCCCAACTTCCCCATCTGTCCCTTGGAAGCTCCCCATTGAGCCCATCCAGCTTCCCTCACATCTGTAACCACAAACTGGCCTGAGTTTCTGTCAGGTTTTTTGAAAGAATGTTCCTTCTCCCTGGAGTGTGGTCATTTGTCTGTTTTCATTCGTTTGCTTTGTAGGTGGGAACTTCCTCCGTGGTTTATCCTGCCGCCATGTTCGCGCCCCAGGTGTCCGCCCGGGGAGTGCCAGTGGCCGAATTCAACATGGAAACCACCCCGGCCACCAACAGATTCAGGTACTGGGAATACCAAGGTGGGAGACAGAAGGCACCGAGCAGGTTTGGATATGTCGTCTGAACAGATCTTACCTACTGTTCTCTTTCCAAAAAAGAAAGACACAGAGTTTATGTTTTCTAATTTGGTGTATAGGTGCCTTCTTCTTTTTTTTTTTTTTAAAGATTTTATTTATTTATTTATTTATTTATTTATTTATTTATTTATTTGTCAGAGAGAGAGAGAGAGAGGGAGAACACAAGCAGGCAGAGCCACAGAGTGGCAGGCAGAGGCAGAGAGAGAAGCAGGCTCCCTGCTGGGCAAGGAGCCCCATGTGGGACTTGATCCCAGGACCCTGGGATCAGGACCTGAGCCGAAGGCAGCGGCTTAACCAACTGAGCCACCCAGGCGTCCCTGGTCTATAGGTGCTTTGATGGAAGAACAAAATATTGGTAACTATAGACGAAGGCAGCCATGTCTTTTTCCAGGGGATTTGCCTTAGGGCTCTTGTTGACACTTGGAAAGTTCTTCTGGAATGAACATTTCACTTGTACTTTTCAGCGAGAGTTGGTAGTGGCATTAGGCGTGGGTGAGTTGAATACCCAGCACACACAGCCGGGGTGATGTCCGTGTGGACCTTCCTCCTTCCTCGCCCGCCGTGCCCCCAGGCAGTGGCCTGGTGGGGGCCTCTTTGGCCTCATTGACAGACACCCGGCGAATTACCAGATAGGCCTCAGCATCGCCGTCTGGGGCCGCGTCATGGTGCTGATCCTGTCTCTCCTATTTGTGTGGAGAGTGGAGACCCTCAGACTATGAGTTTTTCGTCTCATTCTGAGTTCTTTTTTATCCTCACCTTCATTTTGCTTACTTTTTAGACCCTGGTTGTTTTGTCTTCCCGTTTAATTTCATTTATATATTTTTATCAGTCTGCTTACTTCCTTTCTAAGGTAGAATGTAAAGAACTCATAAAGAAGTGTGAATATAATAAATATTATAAATATTATTTTAAATATTATAAATTTAAATTTATAATTGTTAATGCTTTTATAATAAAAATTTATAGTTTAAAATTATTATAAATAAAATGTAAGTCTTCACTGAAACTTGTCATTACGTAAAGCCGTGGTTGTTACCTCAGCTACGTATTTAAAAATATGGCTGGGTACCACGTGTGAGATTCTTTTTTTTTTTTTTTAAAGATTTTATTTATTAATTTGACAGACAGAGATCACAGTAGGCAGAGAGGCAGGCAGAGAGAGAGGAGGAAACAGGCTCCCTTCCAAGCAGAGAGCCCGATGTGGGGCTCGATCCCAGGACCCTGGGATCATGACCCCAGCCGAAGGCAGAGGCTTTAACCCACTGAGCCACCCAGGCGCCCCCACGTGTGAGATTCTGATGTAACTCGCCTCAGGTGGAGCCTGGCCATCACAGTTTCCAGGAACTTCCTAGATGAGTCTAACGTGCAGCCGGGATGAGGACCAGCATTCTGAGTCTTCACAGGGATAAAAAAAACGTGCCACAGACTCTGGAAATGCCCTTGCTGACCCCCTTTGGGTGAGCTGGCTGAGTCTAATCTCCTCCGTGTCTTTTAAATCAATACCGTTTATGTCCTCGGCCTGCGTCTTCATTTGTGTATAAGTGGTAGGAACAAGGAGGACATCCCTTTAGAAGATTGCCTTCTATGTAAAACAGATTATTTGAAAACTATACAGTGAGATAAATGAAAAGATCTGAACACGAGGAAGGACACTCATGTCCGTGGACCAGACAACATCATGACGTCAAGGGGGTGGTACTCCCTGAATTGATTTACAGATACGGCTGGTCTCCACCCACGGTGCAGCTGGCTTCTTGGCTAAAACTGGCAAGGTGATCCTAAACTTCACATGGAAATGCAAGGGGCCCAGAAGAGCCAAAACAAAAAAGAAGGATAAAGTTGAAGAACTCACACTTCGCAGTTTCAAAAGTTACTACGGGGCGCCTGGGTGGCTCAGTGGGTTAAAGCCTCTGCCTTCGGCTCAGGTCATGATCTCAGAGTCCTGGGATCGAGTCCCACATCGGGCTCTCTGCTCGGCAGGGAGCCTGCTTCTCCTCTCTCTCTCTCTGCCTGCCTCTCTGCCTACTTGTGATTTCTCTCTGTCAAATAAATAAATAAAATCTTTAAAAAAAAAAAAGTTACTACGAAGTTACAGTCATCAGGACAGCGTAGTGCTGGAGTGAGGATAGACATATAGACAGGGTTGAGAGTCCAGAAATAAACCCTCAGTGTGGGGCGCCTGGGTGCGCAGTGGGTTAAAGCCTCTGCCTTCTGCTCGGGTCCTGATCCCAGAGTCCTGGGATCGAGCCCCGCATCGGGCTCTCTGCTCAGCATGGAGCCTCCTTCCTCCTTGCTCTCTGCCTGCCTCTCTGCCTACTTGTGATCTCTGTCAAATAAATAAATAAGATCTTTAAAAAAATATATAAACCCTCAGTGTATGGCCAGCCAATTTTTGGAAAGGGTCTGAAGACAATTCAGGGAAAGAGTAGTCCTTTTAACAAATGGTTCTGGAATGGCTGAATTGCCACCTGCAAAAGAATGAAACTGGACTCCTTCTTCATACCACGTGCAGAAATTAACCCAAGTGGATCATGGAACTAGATATAAGAGCTGAAAGTATAAAATACTTTCAAGAAAATATAGGAGTAAGTCCTTATGACCTCGAGTTAGTCAAAGCCTCCATGACATGACATAAGAAAAATGGGCAACCTGGCTTTCTGTCAACATTAGAAACCTCTGTGCTTCAGTGGGAGGAAATATTTGCAAGCCTAATATTTTATATGGGACTTGCACCCGGAATATATAAAGAACTCTCACAATTCAATAATAAAAAGAGAAATCGTCCAATTTAGAAATGGGCCAAATAAAAAGAAAAATTAAAAAATTTAAAAAAATAGAAATGGGCCAAATATTTGAATAGACATTTCTCCAAATACATACACACAGTCAATAAGCGTATTGAAAATATGCTGAACATTATTAAAATTAGGGAAATGGAAATTAAAACCACCTGAGATACCCTTTAACAACCACTGGCGTGGCTATAATTAAAAAAACAAAAAAAACAACAAGTGTTGGTGAAGAAACTGGCCCCCTCATCCGTTGCTGGTGGAAAGGTACAATGATGTCACTGCTTTGGAAGACAGTCTGGCAATTCCTCCAAAGGTTTTATGCGGAGCTAATATAAGAACCCGTGATTCTCATAGCGGCATTGTTCATAATAATCCAAGAGCGGGAACAATACAAATGTCCTTCATCTGATTAGTGGATAAAGGAAATGTGGTATTTATACAACAGAGTGTTAGCTGGAAAAGAATGATGTACTGATCCATGCGACAACATGAATGACCCTTGAAAACATTACACTAAGTGAAAGAAGCCAGACACACAAGACCACAAATCCCATGACTCCATTTATATGAGATATCCAGAAATCGACAGGGACTCAGAGTGGATGAGGGGTTGTTTAGGGTTCGGGCAGGGAGGAATGGGAAGTAACCATTAACGGGGACAGGTTTCCTTTTGGGGTGATGAAAGTGTTCTAAAGTCAATTGTGGTGATGGTTGTACAATTTTGTGAGTATACTAAAAAAAATTATACATTCTAAACAGATTATATGTGAATGACATCTCAAAGCTGTCTTATTAAAAATTAAATTCTCAAAAGAAAAGTAGATAAAAAAAGAAAATAAATAAAAATTAAATTCTCTTCTAACTTATCCCCTGAAAAATAGACATGAGGCCTCTAATATGCACCGTGGCACCTAAGCTAGCCTGCGTACATTACAAGTAAGGTAAGAGTAATGTAAAAGCCAGACAACTCAGGCCCCTCGTCTGCTTGAAAGAGCATCAGAATCTTCCAAGAGTGGGATGGCATCAACTTCCTAAAGGAGGGAATGAGCTACATACCCAGTCCCTTCTCCTGTGGTTTAATTTTAGTCCTATGCTCTCCAGCTCATCTCTACTAAGTAGAAAGAATGAAAACCAATCATCACCATAGAAAAGTAACAAAATGCAGGTAGGGGAAAAAGAAGAAAATAAGAGCAGAATCCTTCTACAAGCCCAGAGCTTGCCTCCGCCTTTCATGCCCCGGATTGACCAGCAGCTCCTGGGCGTCTGTTGTGTGTGTGTGTCTTCAGAGGAAATTGAACTTGGTAGTTTTCCTGCAAGTTAAGAAGAGAATCCTGGCAGTTAAGGACATCATTTCGTAAGTTGGGCCTCCTGAAACTACAGACCTGACCCAGCCGCTTCTCTTTCTCAGCCAGAGCTGTTTAGCTTCACATCCTGAAAAGCTGCCATGTCTCCTTTCAGACAGATCGGCTACTTGCTCGTTAGAAACTGATCAAATTTGACAAGCTACTCATTGACCCGGCACCAACCACATGAACCACGTTCTGTTTGTTGGCTTCTTGGGGGAGCTGCAGCTGTCCTTACCACCAAGTCTGGGAATTTTCCCAGATGAGTGTAACTGACCAGTGAGGACAGTCGTGCTTTTATCGAGGAGTCATCAAAGCTGACATTTAGAAGAGATGCAGGTGATCCTCTTACCCGTCTCAACTTTTCAGACAGGGAAAGGCCCAGAGCAACTGAGTAAACACACAGTCAGAGTAACCTGAGGCAGAAGTGGGATTTGTGCTCACCCAAGAGATGGTGCACAGGGCCTTCCAAGCACCCCGGCCCTCCTGTGACCTGTGTCCACCTTGTTGTTCATCTTTGAATTTCTCTAAACTTTGGAATTCAGTTAAGTCCACAGATATCTACCAAGTACCTACTATGTACTAGGTACTCGGTTTTAGGTACTTGGTACTCAGTACTAGATACTAGGTACACTGTTTAGGTGCTCAGGATAGGAGGTACCAGCAAACCAAAAAATCTGCCATGTGAAGATGACATTCTGATGGTGGAGGCAAACAGTGTGCAGGAATCATAATAAACGTGCAAAGGCTAGAGCAGCCGAGACTGGGGGCAGCCGGCTATGGCAAAAAGCAAAGGCAGAGCCGGAGGAGAGCGGACGGGCTGCAGGATTCAGCTGGGTAGTCAGGGTAGGCCTCACTGAGGAGACGTCTGAGCGGGCTTGCAGGAGGGGAAGGAGTTAGCTAAGGAGATTGTCTGGCCAAGAGCGCTCCAGACACAGGACCATCTGGAACAGAGGCCCCCAAGCCGAAGCAGGCCTGGGAGGTGGGAGGGACAGCACTGGGGGTCAGTGTGGCCAGAGTTGAGGGAGGGAAGGGGCACGTCCCAGAAGAGGCGGTCAGTAAGGTCAGGAAGTACCACGTTTCTGCGGGAGAAGTGGTGCCCCCAAAGAAAGCGAACTATCAGCGGAGTTTGTAAGCCTAAGGAGTTCTTAGACATGTTTTGTTTTGTTTTTAAAGATTTTTATTTATGTATTTGACCGAGAGAGTTCAAAGTAGGCAGAGAGGCAGGCAGATAGAGAGGAGGAAGCAGGATCCCCACTGAGCAGGGAGCCTGATGTGGGACTCGATCCCAGGACCCTGGGATCATGACCTGAGCTGAAGGCAGCTGCTTAACCGACTGAGCCACCCAGGCGCCACGAGAGTTTACTTTTAATTTACAGTTGACCACAGTTGATAGGAAGTCCAATGCCCAGCTGGGCTGCCTGCTTAGCTGGACTGTCAAGGGTGGGTAGTGAGGGCCCTACTTTTGGCTAGTACAGCTGGGCTCCTGGTTTGTCTTTTATGAAAAAGTCATGTAAAGTCAGAATAATTTTAAAAGGCCACATAGATGCCTTTACAAAATATACTTAAAGATACTTTAAAATTTTTAATTTCATTTATTTAAAAATATGTTCATTTATAGCAAGACTCCATTCATTTATTTTGTTTTGCTTTGATAGAGCTGAAGGCCTTTTCTGTGATTCTGCAGGTCACCTGTCATGCATCGATGATGCTCCTAATCCTCCCGGTGGTGCCCAGATGCCCCTGAAGAGAAAGATCACCCCAGCCCTTATTTTGTAAAACAAAGCAGACAGCCCCCCCACCCCCCCCAATCAAATCCCAAGGCGCTAGTCTAGACTTCCTGACTCAGGATTTCCAGGGGGTGAGGACTGTTTGTATACAAGTGGCCCAGGTGACTCTCATCATCTGGGATTCTGGGAAAACACAGGATTACGACCTCTAGTTTGGATATTTTTCCACTTTTTTTTTCCTCTTTAAAGTGCAACAAGAGCTTATGAAAAGAAATTTGTAAAGCAGCCTTCCCCCTTAGTCTTTCCCACCTACGTTAGTTTATTTATTATTGTTTTTTAAAGATCTTATTTATTTGTCAGAGAGAGAGAGTGAACAGAAGTGGGGGGAGGGGTAGAGGCAGAAGCAGCCCTCGCTGAGCAGGGAGCCCAACGCAGGGCTTGATCCCAGGACCCTGAGTGAGATCGTGACCTGAGCCAAAGGCAGATGCTTAATCGACTGAGCTGCCCAGGCGCTCTGTATACAAACCCTTTTTAACAACCTTCACCGTTTTCCTCCTTGAACTTGTATTTCTGTTCTACTTTCACCCCAGAAATTTATATTCATGTAATACATTTTTATGCTTAAAAATCTTTTGACTACCCTACTATGTTTCTGCAGCAAAATGTGGTATGAATCATTTGTTTTGTTTCCTGAAAACTTAAGAAATGTTTTATTAAAAAATTCCTCTGGATTGAACGGTTGCTAACAGTAATTTGTGGTATAGCTGTTGAAAACAGCAAACAAATAAATAATACATTTTGGTTAATAATTCCATAAAAATGAAATCTTACTGGAAATGCATCTCTTCATAGATGCATAGGACGTGGATTTTTCGGGTTAGCCCCCGTGCCCCTGGCCGAGTGTTGGAAGGAGACCGAGTTCACAGTGTTCTATCCCAGTGTACCTGCAGTCACCAGCAACTAACCTGTAGTCAGATCAGGTTTACTGGCTTTTTGCAAACAAGGGAGGAATGCGGTGCGTGGCCCCAAATGAAGGAAAAGGTGCAGTTGTTATAGGATTTGGAGGGAGGGTGGCATTTAGGTGAAATTTAAATGAAGCTCTTTTTGGTAGACTGAGCAGCCTGCAGCGCTGTGTGGGAGTCAAGTGCAGTCTGGCTGGAAATGTGGACACAGCGTCCTGTTTCCCTGGAGACTGCAAATTGAAGGTAGACGGGTAACACTGCGCAGACGCCGCTCTGTGAAGCTTGGTTCCGGGGTTAGAAAGCAAGGTTGCTGCTCGGTGGCAGTGACTTGGGCCCTTCAAGCGCATTTATCCTTTGCCACTGTAGCTTTCTTTCTTTCTTTCAAGATTTTATTTATTTATTTGAAAAAGAATGAGAGAGAGAGAGAGGGAGAGAGCGAGCAAGCATGAGAGGGGGAAGGGTCAGAGGGAGAAGCAGACTCCCTGCCGAGCAGGGAGCCCGATGTGGGACTCGATCCGGGGACTCCAGGATCATGACCTGAGCCAAAGGCAATCGTTTAAGCAACTGAGCCACCCAGGTTCCCTACCGCTGTAATTTCTAACAGCCGTTCCGGATAGCTTAGGATTTTGGAGTACAGAATTCCTCGGTGAGTGAAAAAGCGGTAGTCCCTCAAAGAAGGGAGTTGTTACCATATTTTGTGCAATCATCCTGGGAGAAAAAAAAAATCTTGTTTCCTATTTGCAGTTGGCTTCATCTGTGTCTCTTATTCTACCTAGTATGGGGGAGGACAGGCCAGATTTTTCCTGGCCAAGCTGTTTTACCTTTCCAATGTCAATTGTAATTCTTAGCTTTTACATTTTATAGATATAGGTCCTGAGAACGTGAGCCACATAACTCCCCGGGAATGAAAGGAATTTTGTTATGGCATTGCCATTCAGATTTTGGACCTCTTCCGGAGTTATATGCTAAAATACATGCTGGAATTCTGTATCTCATTTAGCCATCTTTTCATTGACAGTCCTATCAGAACAGACCCTCTTTCAGAAGGTTTTATTGAAAACAAGAATGGACTGGCCCTTCCTTGCCTTGTCACCCGATCTCGAGAAAGCATTTGCTGCCCGAGATCTACACCAGCATTTCAAACATCCCTTTATCTGGCCCCACCTATGTTCTCACACTCTGTGATAAGGCAACAGGTTAAGATTCAGGGGTTGGAGGGGAACCAGCTTACTCTTGCAAAGTAGGAGAAGGATGGATGTGGGAGAGAACACTCAAAAGTCACTTTCTCAGGAAGGAGAACATGTGCAAGGTGAGGCTATGGGAATTCCCAGAAAGTTCTCTGTGACTGGCTGTAATTTTGGGGAAGTCCTCAAGGGGCTGTAACTGCACCTGGGGAGCTTTCTGGTGGCAGGAGGAGAGGAGATGACACCTGGTTGGGGATGTCCGTTAGCCACACTCTATTCAGAGAGAGGAGTATTTGAGGGCTCAGGCATTCATGATCTGGGTTGTGTCAAGAATAAACAATATGGGGGCAGCCTGGGTGGCTTGGTTGGTTAAGTGACTGCCTTCGGCTCAGGCCATGATCCTGGAGTCCTGGGATCGAGTCCCGCATCAGGCTCCCAGCTCCATGGGGAGTCTGCTTCTCCCTCTGACCTTCTCCCCTCTCATGCTCTCTCTCCCACTCTCTCTCAAATTGAATAAATAAGATCTTTAAAAAAAAAGAATAAACTATGAATATTGAATTACCTTGAGCATAAGCTTTTTCTTTTTTTTTTTCTTTTTTAAAATTTATTTGTCAGAGACAGAGGGAGAGAGAGCAAGCGAGCACAGGCAGAGAGGCAGGCAGAGGCAGAGGGAGAAGCAGGCTCCCTGCCGAGCAAGGAGCCCGATGTGGGACTCGATCCCAGGACGCTGGGATCATGACCTGAGCTGAAGGCAGCCGCTTAACCAACTGAGCCACCCAGGTGTCCCAAGCTTTTTCATTTTTAACTGTGCTCAATTGGTTTTCCTCTGAATACACTAGAAAATCCTGCTTTTCCAGGATTCTCTAAATCCTGCATTCAGCGTTGGGTTTTTTTCTTTTTCTCCCTGTTGTGTTTTTCCTTGAAGGAAGCAGAAATGTTTCTACTTTCTGACTGTAAGTCAGTGTCATAAGGTCCAGCGGTTGGCTTGAGTGTGCTGTTCGCTCAGCTACGATGTTCATGGTCTGTGTGGTGCCTGCGGTTATTTTCTTGTGTCCGTAGTGCATCAGAATCCTGTTTTTCTTAGTATATAGACTTCGTAAAACTTAGAGCTTCAGTTACGAGGTTGGCCATACAATTCCAAAATGCACTTTGCAGTGAATATCTCCCCTATCCCTTAAATAAAATTCTTGTTTCTAGCACCTAAATTCCAGGCAGTTGCTTTCCCAAATTCCCCCGATCCCTGGGACCAACCCGGAAGGAAATGTCTACATCTAGAGTTATCCGAAACTAGATGAAAAAAGGGAGAACGAAGTCCATAATACCGTATTTGTGAGAACTGGGAATTTGCTTTGGGTGTAACTCAGAAATGTGTGACTTGCTGAAGTGGTCCGTTGATTTTTCTAACTCTGCTTATCTGTCCTGTTGCAGGTTCCATTTCCAGGGGCCATGTGGTACTACTCTTCCCAAAGCCCTTGCTCCTCATGAAACTGAAAATGTTTCTTAGTTGCCCTGCGGAAGGAAGAAATCATAGTACCTAGTACTAAGTACCTGGCCACAGACAGAAGAGAACCAGTCGTGGGACGGTGAGCTAAGTACTGGAAGATCTCAGAATACCCTCCAGTTCTCTGGCTGGAATCCCACCTGATGATAAGTGATGGGGGCCTAGAAGCAACAATAGCGAACACTCTTAGAAGTCAGCAAACCGTCAAGTTAATGCGTCTTGTTTTGTGTGGGCTTAAACACAGATATCTCATAGGTGTTTGGTTGGTCCTGGGAAGGGAAAATTTTTTGTAATTAGATTATCTTTTTAAAAAAGTAATTATCCTGCTTGAATTGTTGCCATCTAGACACAGAGAGAAGAGAGGTAAAACCTTGGTATTTCTGATTTTTGCCAAGTTTTGGCGGAAAATAAAATTACTCTCTATAGTAGGTCATTTATTGTATAAAGATCTTACCCCAAGAGATGTCTTTGTTGGGGGCTTTTCCTTTTCAGGGTTTACTGTGTTTGGCTGCCTTACCTCACAGTGTGTGGGATAGCTCACCACAAGAACTCATGCAAGGAAGGAAGAGAAAAGTAGCATCAAGATAGAAAATCAGGATGAGAAAAATAAACGATGCAAATATATGGATTCCCAGGATAAACACAGCTGCTTAAAATTGAGCACTGGCCTCCTTAGCAGCCGAGGAGGAAAGGGAGAGTTGACGGTTGACTGTTTCTTAGTATCATAAACACAGAAGCATTACGGTCCCTGTGGGGGCCCACCAAGCTTTCCCAGACAGTGAATTCTGAAGTTTTTTTGGGTTTTTTTTCCCCCATGGACTTTGAAAAATTGTGCTCATATTACCTTGGAGTCAGGTAATAAGATTACAGCTCTCTGCTCAAGCCTTACCACCTAGGGCCCTTGGAATGCCTGCTGTGTGGTCTGAGTAGAGAGTGGCCCTTAGGAAACAGTGTAGGGAGATCCTACATGCATAGGTCTCTTGGATCAGGTCGGCTCCCCGGGTGGTTACACCCCTGGGCCACATTGCCTCAGCCCCTTACAACAAAATTACATTTAATGCTACACCCTTGGCTTTTGTAGAAGCGGGCAAGACACAGTCACATAAGGCTTTTTCCTGTACAAATCATAACTTTTAATAAATCCCAGAGGTTCTTTCCATAGGCAAAGAGGGATGTTCATAACTTATAAGAAGTAGGGCTCCTGAGGGCCCAATTCACACTTTGCATGAGTGGGTCGTAGGATGTACACAGAGGGGGTCTCATATAATGCAATTTTTCTACCTGAAATACCATCATTCATTGTTAGTAGGTTTGTTGTTGGGCTTCTCAAAGTTAAATTCATATATTTTCTTTGTGTTAGGAATGATGAAATTTAGCACATTGTCCCAGTGAGTCTGATCATATTTTTACTTTGTAATTTCCATCTGACCACGGTCCGGATATTTCATAACTGTTTTTTGTAACTCCTGTCCACTCATCCTGGGCCTTTGGTACCAGCAGCAGGTTTTTTTTTGTTTGTTGGTTTGGTTTTGTGTTTTTCCATTTTTGTTCCTGTTTTGATTTTGTTAGGGAAGATGAAAAATTTGAAAATACAAAAATGTATGTGACATTTAATTCAATGTCTACCTTATGATAGACATTAGAAATAAAATGATCAGTAAGATATGGACCTTACCCTCAAGGAGGTCACAGAATGGTTGGGACAATTGTTTTGTGAACTATTTTACAGAGTAGTAACCACAGTAAAGAAATTTGTGCAAGATTCAGAGGAGAGGGGTGCCTGGGTGGCTCAGTGGGTTAAAGCCTCTGCCTTCGACTCAGGTCATGATCCCAGGGTCCTGGAATCGAGCCCCGCATCGGGCTCTCTGCTCAGCGGGGAGCCTGCTTCCTCCTCTCTCTCTGCCTGCCTCTCTGCCTACTTGTGATTTCTGTCAAATAAATAAATAAAATCTAAAAAAAAAAAAAAGATTCAGAGGAGAATGCAATTAGAGATGAGTGGAGTAGAGATGGGGTCAATGTTAAGGTGTTTGAAAGCCTTTAAGAGGAAGTCAGCCCGGTGGCAGTTTTGGAAGTATAAATAGTTCCACGTGGAGGAGTATCGGTAGAGGAAACAGCATGTACCAATGCCTAACAAGTGTGCAACAGCTTGGTTTGCTCAGCCAGTGATGAGTCATTTCGTGTTGTATAATGAGTGGGAGAAGATAAACCCAGAGATCAGATATCTGGGGAGTGGGGGGATAGAAGCAGTGCTAGGGTTGCTTTCACAAAGCAGGGGTGAAGTCATTCTTTCATCAGATTCAGGGTCTGCGCTGGACCAGCCACTGTTCAGGGTCCTGGGGTTAGAGCAGGGCACCAGGCCGGGGCCCTGTTCTCACAGAGGTTAAATCCTAATGCCAGAGTCAGAGGATAAGCTGTTGGGGGAGTGGTGTCGGTGATGGACAGAGGCATGTACACTCCAGGGGAAGGTGGTCCGGGAAGCCTGGGAAATGGTGGCAGAGGTCGCCGAGCACAGGTTTGGTGCAGAGCATAGATTTAAGCCTGCATCTGCCAACTTGTTCCTGTCAGTGCCAGGACTGAAAGGCATCACGTCCTATTGCTATAGCGCAATTCTGCCCTTTGAAGGAAATGCCATGTCTTTGGGGGTCAGGGAGTGAATGGAACCGAATCTACAAATACTGATCACTTGGATCCAATGTGAAAATTAATAAAGGGAAATCTTACTAAAATGGAGTTGGGAGGCTCGGCAGGGGCAGGTCTCACGCTCTACCACTTGTCCTTAATTGCAAATCCCACGTGTCCTTCATTGCAAATCCAACAGGAAGAGACGGTGGACCTGGTGGGTGAATAGGCTTCATTACCTCCGCGGAAGACTTTCCTCCCGCCCCAGCAACAGCCAGCCAATGAGAAGCCACTGTATTTCTAACCCCCAGCTGACCCCAATGGACTTTTTGTTTATGACAGCCTCCCCCAACTTCCCCCTCTCCTCTAAAAAAGAGCATGCAGCCCTTAGTTTGGGGGACTTGCTGATGGTTTTGCCAACAGCTTGCTTGCCTGGCACCTCTCTGCTGTTCCGGAACACACCCATTTTTTTTTTTTTTCTGCTGGTAAAGCAACTGGCAGTTTTGTTTTTTAAAGTTAACAGGACCAAGTGGATCCCGGTGTTAGGTCGAGTCACCGGGGCTTGTGGTCACACGTTCCTGGGCTCCTGGACGCCAAAGCCCGTGGCAGCCAGCCTGGAGGAGGGGGGAGCCAGGCAACCCTGCTGTCAGCTTCCCCGCGGAGGTCTCACGATGGCTCTCCCCTCCTAGAAACAAGCCTCATTCCGTCCTGCTCTCACTGCGGAAGTTCTAGTCGCTTATTTGAAGTGGAGAGAAATCTCCTGGGGGAGTGAAGATAACAACTTCCCAAATGCTCCACTGTCTGTCCGTTCCGTAGGCCACGCCCTTCCCGGCTCTGCGCATGCGCATCCGCCGTCCCGCGGCCGTCTCCCCAACCGCACCTGCAGGGGGCGACGGCTAGTCGCGTCGCTTGCACTTTGCGTCACGCTGCGCTTGCGCGTTGCTTCCGGGTCAGAGGCCAGACGGTCGGACGCTGCGCGGGCTATGGTACAGCTCCGGCCGCGCGCGTCCCGCATCCCGGCCTCGGCGATGGTAGACGAGGGCCAGCTCCCCTCCGAAGAGGAGGAGGAGGCGGAGCACGGCCTGTTGCTCGCGCAGCCCAGCAGCGGCGCGGCCGCGGAGCCGCTGGAGGAAGAAGACGAGGAGGGGGACGACGAGTTTGACGACGAGGCCCCGGAGGAGCTGACTTTCGCCAGCGCCCAGGCGGAAGCACGAGAAGAGGAGCGGCGGGTTCGGGAGTCGGTGCGCAGGTTCGGAGCCCGCCGCCGGCCGGGAGAACCGCCCCTTCCCGTCCCGCGCATGTTACCCCGCACTAACTTGTCGCTCTTTCAGGGATAAAACGCTACTGAAGGAGAAGAGGAAGCGCCGCGAGGAGCTGTTCATTGAACAAAAGGTTAGAGGGTAGGGAGGCGTCTCCCTATTTTAAAGCACCCGGCCGGCGTTGAGTGCCCGTGTGTGGTGCCACAGCTGGGGCCTGGGGGTGGGGAAGGTCGCTCATGGGCCTCCTTAGAACGGCGAAAGCACAGGCGCTGGAGCTCTTTGCTGTCCCATTGAGAACGGGAATGGGAAGGTCGTGAATTCGAGATTCGGAGGGTTCCTCCCCCCGGGACATTACAGCCTCGTCATTTAGTCTCGCGGAGGTATTGGGTCGCTGTGAGAATTATGAGGTACTTTGCAAACCGAGGGCTGTACAGCAGAGTATGGTTGCTTTGCCATCTGACGTTTGGCCGATGGGCGGCACAGGACGGACTCGAGGTGGACGGGACTTAATTGCGCTCAGTGTAGAACTGTGTCCTCTGGGGTGGCATGCGGTGGGCAGCCGTGCCAGGCTTCACCAGGTCTTCCAGAGAGTGTGGGATAGGTGCTGAGTTCCGTGCGCCCGGCCTTCCCGCCCCTTAGAGATCGTGGGTCAGGGCTCAGCCCAGTTCATTCATTGTGTCTACGTGCAAAGCTGTCTTTAAAATCAGAAACTTCAGAAGCAAGTGGGGGCACACTGTCGTGCACCTCACTGCTGATTAATTTTTTAATGTTTTTATCTAAGAAAAGAAAACTCCTTCCAGATAACATTCTAGAGAAGTTAACTACAGCTGGACAGACTAAGTAAGTATGGATCTTGTCGCATACACCTGTGAGTTATGAATCGGTACGTTTATTTGAATCCAAGTAATCTAAGTAATAAAAGGCTACATAGCAGATATTTGAATCTGGTGGGAAAGGTGGAGGAAATTAACTCCAATTTTCAGTCTTTTGCCAGTTCTTTCTGTTCATTCCTGTAGCTAACTCTGGCTTCTGAGTCACTGATTCCAGGGTGTTCATTCAGTAAATGAATGCTTGTGCTCCTGTCCTCGTACTAAGGGCAGGAAAGATGGTGGTGAAAAAAATAATGTCTTGGGACTTAGCATTAAGTGGAGTTGGAGACACTGTCCACAGGCTCCCGAAGGTGCGGTCCTGTACTTGTCTTGGCTGCTATGGCTTCATTCATTTCATTTAGCAGCTCTGCCCTCTTTTGAATCGTTAAAGGCAAATGCTGTCATCCTCTTTCTCATCTGTCCCATGAAATCAAATGTTAATGAACTTAGACATCTGAATATTGGGTAATTTTTTATGCCCCCTCCCCCCCCGCTTTTCCTAAATGCTTTATTTAATAAAGATTTTTTAATGTCTTTTTTTTTTTTTAAAGACTTTATTTGACAGAGACACAGCGTGAGGGGGAACCCAAGCAGGGGGAGTGGAAGAGGGAGAAACAGGCTTCCTGCCGAGCAGGGAGCCTGATGTGGGGCTCGATCCCAGGACCCTGAGATCATGACCTGAGCAGAAGGCAGATGCTTAACAACGAGCCACCCAGGCGCCCTTTTAATAAAGATTTTTGTCAGAGAAAGAGCATAAGCAGGGAGCGGCATGCAGAGGAGAAGCAGGCTCCCCACTGAGCTAGGAGCCTGATGTGGGGTTCAATCCTAGAACCTGGGATCATGACATGAGCTAAAGGCGAACACTTAACTGACTCAGTCACCCAGGGTCCCTCCTAACTGCCTTAATTTCAGAAGTTTGGTCCTGTATTTTTTATCTAGGCCACTGGTTCTTAAATGTTCAGCAAAAGAACTTTTCCAAAGTCATTCAGATCCTGAATATGTAATACATTCAGATGCACTGGTGGCATATTCCCCTTCCCTCTTTAGAAACCAGGCTCAAATGTCACCTCTTCCTTCTCCTACTCCCCTGACCCCGTCACTTCCTCCTTTGTGTAACTTTTCTACTGTGCAAGTGCTTCTATATGGGAATCTCCCTGTTGTATTTTGTCAGCTTACATTTAAGTCTCTCCAACCACTATTCCTTGAGGCTAGTCCTTGTCTCCCTCCCTGTGTTTGTGCCTGAACTGCTGAGTTAGTCCTGTCATTTCCCCAAATAAAAGGATGCTGTCCTACCACCTTTCACTTCGTATTTTGAGTAGTTACATAACTCACTTTTTTCTTAAGTCCTTAACTGTTAACTACAGCAATCTGCTTCTGTCGAAGTCTGCTCGTATGCTTTCACAACTTAAATTCTGAGAAGATAGTCCATCCGAGTATGTGCTGGTTTGGGAATTGGAAGCAGTGCAGCAGGAGGGACTTCTGCTTTCCAAAAATGATCCTGAGTAAAAACTGAGGTTGGTGGTAATGAAAGGGGGATATCTTATTTGTAAAGCCAGATGGAATTGTGTAGTAAGTGCAGTAATCTTTGCTGTCTGCCATACCAATCCATATTTTCATTATTCTTCCTTAGCATAAAGAAACCATCAGGAAAGTTGAAAGAAGGTATGAATTGTTCTGACTTAAATAACTTCTCATGTTACGTGTCAAGTGCATTTGCAGATATTCGCAGCTAAATGTTCCTGGGCCTGAGAGAGCGTGTGGCTTGGACCTGTTCTGTTTCTTACAAATAAGAATTGCATTGAAATTGGCATGAGTGGATGTTTAAAGTGAACTCCAGTAAATGTTTCTGCTTTACTTTTACCTAATTACTAACCTGCAATAAAACTCAATTTTTTACAGCTAATTTGCAGAAGAAAAAGGAAGAATATGAAAAAGGCAGTGATTCTAAGAACGCTAAAGAGAAAGTACAAAAAGTACAGTCTGTTGGGTAAGAGTCTTCTTTCTTTTCACCTGGAATGTAAAGGTGGCCAGAGAGAGTTAAAGTATTGGCTTATGTGGTGAAATATTTTAATTAGTGATGGTTTCAGATTAGACCCTCTGTGGGAAAACCAATTCTGATATTTACATAAGCATATCAGCCTACTAAGACATAAGTGTTAGTCCACTTCTAGTAAAATAAAATAGTTCTGTGATTTCGTTTTCTTCCTCTGTGCATATACAAAAGGAGGATTTTGGTGTTTTCACTTTTTGAAATAACTAACAAAATGCTTTTAATTTTCAAAGTAAACACGTTTTCAGACTTGCTCATTTTGGCCTTTTGTGTCGGTCACCAGCCAGAATAAAAGCTACGTGGCTCTAAGGCTCAAAGATCAAGATCTAAGAGATGCGCGGCAGCAAGCGGCCAAGGCCTTTATACAGAATTCTTTGTATGGTCCGGGAACCAACAGAACTACTAGTAAGTTCTTCACAGACTGTTTCTCTCACATTTTATTGCAAATTAAACAAAGAAATGAGAAATAATTCTCTTTTTTAGTAAATAAGTTCCTGTCTCTTGAAAATAAGAGGTTACCAGTGAAAAAGGCTGCAGCTCAGTTTCTGAATAATGCTTGGGGTAAGATCCAGTTTTCTTCTTAGTTTTTTATATATTGAAAAATGTTCTTTTTTAAGGAGACCATAAACAAGCACAAAACATCAGTGTTTTCCTTATAATGGCTTCTGTATTAGGATGTTAAAGTTGCTTTCTTTTGAAAAATAGATCAGCATGTACATACATCTATACAATCTGATTAAGTGTAATTTTAGTATTCATGGAATCTTAAGCTTTTGAATTATTTCTTGGGAATTTTATCTAATATTCTTACTGCACAAAATTTTCTATTTTAGGAACCCAGAAAAAACAAAATGCAAAGAGGTTTAAAAGACGATGGATGGTCAGAAAGATGAAAACTTCTAAGAAGTAAAGCTAAATGAATGAGAACTTGTATGTACTTATATGTATAGTATTTAGTTATGTGGTTTAGAGAATGTTTTTCTGAAAAATCTAATAAATCATTTATAAATCGTTTTGAAAGGTCATTGAAAAAAATCGTAGATCTTTGGGGGAAGCCCCACCACCACATTTCATCCTTCTGGAGCCTTGTTGTCTTTGAGGATTACACTGGAAGGAAAAGCAACTTAAAAGAAATTGTTTTCCTTTTTATGAATGTTTATGCATTTAACTGAAAGTGGGTCTTCCCCGCAGTGCTGGGTGCGCAGCAGGAGTGGCAGGGCGAGTGGAGACATGGACAGCTAGGGGTTCCCAGCTGCAGCTCTCAGATGTCTTCGCCTTGCAGGTGTTTGGGTGAGAATTTGTTTCATAGAATACAGAAAAGGAGTCACTAAGTGCAGTATCTAAGTATAATTATTTAAGCGTCTGTACATACAAAGTTAAAAGTCAACCAGGGGATATGGTTATCCTGGTTACTTTACGGACAAGCCACGTGCTCCATACTGTAGTTTTTACAGAAACAGGAGACTTCCTGGTGTCTGCAGCACCCCAGTATTAGGTTTGACTAATCCAGGGAGGCTGATGCTCTGAAGGCAGTATTGGATTGTAGAACTCAGATTTATAGTATAAACCATTCATTTTAATTGCTCTAATTTTCTATTCGGAATATGCAGGGACCTGATACATAAACTCAACTGACACTCTAGTATCTGTAATAGTAAATTTTTAATGGCTGGTTAATTATATCACTACATTTTTATTGCAATATAGTACTCATTTAAGCACTTAAAAATGGAAGGTGTACAAAGATTAAATTAAGACACGGTAAATTGACTAAATATTTGGTTTTTATATAAATAAAGGTCATAACCACACTGTTGACATGTAATACTGTTATAATACAACAGTTAAACTGTGAGTCTACAACAGAAGTCGTCTGTAGTTAAACAGGAAACAAAGTTGAAAAAGACCATGTTAAAACAAAACTACTGGGACTAACAGGTCGGGATTGTAAGTAGCAACAAACATATTCACTCAGCTCCTGAGTATTTCAAGTTTTACAGTACACATTAAAAATGATTTCTTCCATCAACACTATAAATTCAAACTGTCGGATGTTTATGCGTTTTGCAAGTTACACTGATTGAATGCTTATATGGGAGGGGGGGTCGGAGCATCTCCCGAGTTGAAGTTTACATCACCCACATGCTAACACAAACACAACTTGTTCCGTTTTCCTTCCCCCCTCTCCCCCAAACAAAGGCGGCAGGATTTTTTGGTTTCTTTTAGATAATTGTTTTAAAGGATTTGTGATGATCAATTCGAACGTCTGAAATTCAGTAATATTTAACTCTTAGACAACTAAGAGGTTAAAGATGGAAAATAATTTCTCCTAACACCAAGTTAGAAAATCATTTGCATCATGCTGTAAACTAGGAAGCAATGTAAAGCGACAAAAACCTGTCCCCAGTACATAATTAAAAAAATCTAAATTTCAAATCAGCAGAGCTGGTCTACTTCCATGTTGACTATATGCCACAGTACACGTGTGCGCTCCTGAAATGCACAGCTAATGCAGGCAGTCTTCCACGGCGGCAAACGCACAGGATCCAATTCCTGATCGAGCCATCAGTCCTAGACACTGTGTGGCCTGTCCCATTGCTAGGGCAAGTGGAGGTTGCTTTGGCAGATTGTGGGTTTCTGAGGAAAAATGATTAAAAATGGAAATAGCAATTAGCAAGACATTTTCTAAAAACTCTCCGTTGGGAAGATAAACTGCATTACTCTAAAAATTAGCAACGTCTACACTGCTCTTAGTGACCTAACTAGCGAGGGTTAACTTCTAAGCCAGTGCGGACTGTCCTGGACATGCTGCTCTGACTAGGTAGTATGGGTAGTAGGTGCTCATCTGTTAAGAGAAATGCTTGCAGAATTAGACTTTTAAACCTTTCGGTACTTAAAAAGTTCCATATTAATTACAATTGGAAAGATGTAATTTCTTCCCTGATACTTACAGTGAGGGGTAAGGAAGATTTAGTATTTCTCTTCAGCCTGACTAAAGGCAGTTGACTTACCAAAAAAAGACACCAGGTTTTTTCAGTAGAAGTTTCAGTGCTGGATTCTTCCCCTTCTGGGGAGAGGACCCAGCTGAGGCTGTGTCTCCAGGGCACACTGGCGAGTGTTAACTTGGGTTTCTAGGGGGCCTAACGGTGATGGTGGCCATGAGTGATGACAAAAGCAAAATCACCCTCTGATCCTGGAGTTAACTTATAACTATATATATATAAAATATATATATAACGGCCAATAAATTAGTTTTCAGGGTCATGCATACCCCAAAATGGTCAACTACAGTACAGAGTTAGTTAATTACCAAAATCTATTCTTTACCAGAGATAAGAAAACGAACTACTGGGGAAAACGGCCAACCAGCTAGAAGCTGGTGATCTCGGTGGAGATGTCCACAATTTAAGTGTATACAGATTCCCAATTAATACGATTACTCATCAGTCGTTTAGTAGGCATAGTTGATAACCAAGGGCAAAAACCATGATACTGGCTGGTAAGGCTCCCTATGACTGAATTCAACTCTGGATTCCAAGTCTGCAGTGTGGTGGGAGAAAGAAAAGATACAGAAGGAATGGAGCCAAAAAGGGGGAAAAAAAATTCAGGATTTAAAAGAGAAAATAGGATCAAGAATGTAAGAATCAAAATATGGCAGAAAAAAAGGGACACAGACTGGGGAGAAAGTATGGTTTGAAAAGTGGTCTGTGGGTTAGGATTAATAAGGCCCTGGCTATTATTTGGCAACACTATTTAGCTAAACTTGGAAGATGATAAACGTTTTTTTTGCCAAGTCTAATCAAAGCAGGACCGACTTTTACAGTTCTGCTGTGAGAACAATTTTTTATATAAAATAGCGTAACAGGATAAAAACTGAAAAGGAAACATTGAAACATTTTCTCCAAACTTTCTCTTGTATAGGGAAGTAACGTTGCTCAAAGGTAAGCATCTGGAGGTACTCTAATTTTACTTTGGTGAGGGGCAGAGGCATGTGGTTAATAAGCATTTTTAAGGGTTTTTTTTTGGATATAGAGCTTACTGGAATTACATGCAATTAATATTAACAACTTCAAGCACTAGAGATGAAGCTACATAAAAGAGCATATTTATAAACTACACTGACCTATAGCAATCTGCTAATCTTGTCATTCTGTAGGAATCTAGCAATATAAATTTAAGTACCATTTCTAGCTAAACCCACATACTACATAATATGTAGCACAGTATATAAGAATACATTTATCTTGCATAATGGTCCTGATTTTAATATTTAATAACTGAATTCCCTTAAAGAACCCAAGATATAAAAAAAACTCCTGCGAAAAACTGGTTACTCCAATAATTCTTTCTAGAAGATGTGGCATATATATACAATGGAATATTACTCAGCTTCCAAAAAAAAGAAATTTTGCCATCTGCAACACTGGTCTGGAGCTAGAGTGTACTATGCTTCGTGAAGTCAGTCAAGAGAAGGACAAGTACCATATGATCTCACATGTGGAGTTTAAGAAACAAAGCATGAACACAGGGGAAGGGGGGAAAAAAGAGAAGCGAACCACAAGACTCGTAAAGACAGAACAAACAGGGCTGATGGAGGTGGAAGTGGGTGGGGGGATGGGCATTAAAGAGAGCACTTGTGATGAGCACTGGGTATTGTATGTAAGCGATGAATCGCTGACTTCTACTCCTGAAACCAGTGATACACTGTATGTTAACCAACTAGAACTGAAATAAAAATTTGGAGGAAAAAATAAAAACAAAAGGAAATTCTTTCCAAGTCTGAGTTTTACCTATAAATGTAGCTGAAATTAAGCCTTCATGATTACTTATCATGTAGTAATTTCAAAAAGACAATTACAGTAAACCATAATCTGCCCTATAATCCTAGGATTGCTATTAAGTTCTATTTCTACCAACAGAGCTAAATGAATTTCATATAACCAAAGAAGACAACACATTAATCAAAGAAAATTCACATTATATACAAATTCTAAATTTAAGGAAACAGCACAAAAGATGACTTACTTTTTTTTAGTAACTGTTCTTACTCCAAACACCCCACTATGATACCTAACACACAACGAATTAACAGTTGACCCTTGAGAAGCAGGGGTGTGAACTGCACAGGTGCACGTCCATGTGGCGTTTCTCTGGATCCAGCGGTGTGCTTCCCCTTAGTGTTTTCTTCCCATCTCTAGCTTTACTGCAAGACCCCAGTACAGGAGGCATATAACATACAAGATACGTGTTAACCGAGCGCTCCTGTTCCTGGTAAGGCTTCCAGCCAGCAGCAGGCTCTCAGTAGTTAGGTTTTGGGGGAGTCAAAAGTCACATGCAAATTTGACTGTGCAGCAGGGTTGGTACCCCAACCCCCCATTCTTCAAGGATCAACTGTAATAAACTTCTGTAAGAGCAAATAAATGGATTCAGGCTCAACTATGAATACTTGCTTCCTTTATACTGCGTCCAAGAGCCCTGGCCCTCTCCATGTCTGTCTAAAATGTTCTCGAAGCTACTCTTTGTGGCACTGCTCTCCTGTACCTAAAAAACAGTCCGAGACATGTTTAAGCCTCCACGCCTGACTTCTAGAGTGGAGTCTCATTTCAGCAGGGGAACTAGATTCTAAAGTCAGGTGAAAAATCACCCTTACAAATTACATTTGAAAAGAACTATCCAGAAATTAGAAGACAGTTTTACCTCAACAACGCTGCAGAACTGATACGTAAACGCACAGGATGCTGCAGAGTTCACACACCTAGTGCAACCATTCAGTACACAAACGATTCTCCGGAGCGAGCGGCCCACGGCAACTCGCGGCCCGTCACTCGGGCTCGCCTCCAGCCAAGCCTCGCTCCTGACTCTGCCGCTCCTCCCTGCCCACCCTGTGCTCGGTAAGGGCACGCGGCAGAATACACTCAACTTCAGTGCAAACGTCGTGCTACTCCAGGGGCGGCTGCTGCTGCCAGGCGCGCGCCCGGCACCTGGAAGGCCCTTGTGCCTGCATTTTAAGCGCAGTGGGAGCTGCGATACGGGCGCCTCAGTCCAGAAATGCTTCTGCAACCTGCGCACAAAAACTTCCCGACTTCCCCAGGTGTACCCCAAAGTACCGTTCATTCCATCTGAATGCACTTCATCTGGAATTGAGACAATGGAGGGGAAGGTTTCTGTATTCCAAAATAATTCTAACTTTTAAAAATGTAGAAAGCATGTCCCCTCAAGACTTTACCAAAACACAAATCCCAGCGCAAATACCACCTCCAATATTCAGAGAGTCTCGTAGAAGCTGTGGTTTTACTCACCTAATATTGCACTGTTAAGAGCTGAGCACACGGGTTCTCTCTGAATTGGGTCAAGCTGATTTCCAACTGGGCTGTTCCAAGGGTCTGAGTAAGCGAGTAAACTGAATGCATCCTGTTGAAAACAGAGTTTGGTTTTTAATTCAAACATTTAAACTACCGTGGTCCCCCACAGCTTCCAAGTTGAGTGACAAGTAAAATACACAGCTTCGTGGCCCTAGACTCCTGTCACAACCCACCTACCCCTATGCTTAGGCTGTACATTCTTTTAACAACTAGATTATGCAACAAAGCCTAAGCTGTTTTCATTTTTCTTTACTGTAAACAGCCATTCTCATTAATCTTCCCCCATCCCTACAACACATGTGGAACAGTGAATTAAAACGAATTCTTCTGGAATGTGCTAAATAAAGAGGAAGACAAAAACATGCAGATGCTCTATAATTTATTACCACTGATACAAATTTGACGTTAAAAGGATGGGGCCTCCCTGTGTATTTTTTTAAATAGATGTGGGGACTCGCTACAACTCACTGGATATCATTTTCTCACTCAGGAATCAAAAAAATTAAACTGGCTCCCCTTCCCGAACATTCAGTAGTTCCAACTATCCTCAAGCCACCCTTCCCAAAGGAAGTGACACACGGTCTTTTCAATCGCTCTTTGTCTTCTTTCTATGGGAGGGGCATATGACCGTGGTTAACCACCGCTTTCCAGTTCAAGCTGCATTATTAGCTGCTGTGTGGCCTCTGGCGGGCAAAGGCCTAAGTGTCCATTTCCTCATCTCCACAGAAGAGGTCCTTCCTGAGAAGGTCGTGAGGACGAACAGCTCGGTAAAGTTAATGTCAGTTCATTCTAATCTTTCAACACGTGATTTTTTTTTTTTTTTAAGGATTTTATTTGAGAGAGCGAGCGAGCAAGGGGAGTGGGAGAGGCAGAGGGACAAGCAGACTCCCCGCCGAGCAGGGAACCTGACTTGAGGCTCCACTGCAGGACCCTGAGGTCGCGACCGGAGCCAAAGGCAGGCGCTTCACCGACTGAGCCACCCAGACATCGTCTTATTCTGCCACCAGTCCGCGCCCTCATCTGGAGCACCAGTACAGACCTAGAGAGACAAGTAACAGGACACCTTCCCAGTTCAGAGGGCATACGTGGAAAAGTGCTGCGGAAACTGTAAATCAGTGAATTCGGTGACAACGCTTCCAAGATGCTGGTTCCGGACACGCGGAAGGCTGAAATTGCCACAGCAAAGCGTTCCCAGGTCCAGCCGCACGGCCGTTCCTCTACTGAACTCCCTGGCGCTCCGGCGGGGGGAAGGCTCGGGCCGGCCCGCGCCGCGCACACTGGCCTCCACGCTGCGGCGCGCGAGAACCGCCTGCACGGCTCTAGCTGTCCGCCTGAGGCCACCGGGCAGGGCACACGGGCACCTCTGAAGGCACACGTGCGGCTCGCCCACGGCCTGACACTGCCGAAATCTCTCCCTCGTGCCACACAGCTTGAAAGGTCTCTGAAGACAAAAGTGTATTACCCTATTTTGAGTCCCCTGCAGCCACGGGGTGCATGTGGGGTCCAGGGAAACAGCCTCCCACGCCTGCCAATCACACGAGCTGCTGCTTACGGGGCGCGCCGCGGAGCTGCTCCGTCCGGTTCCCGGTGCCCTCCCTCTGGGCTTACTGACGGAGAGACCCTTAATGTCCTACTGCCTGTAAAGCCAGCGGTCATCAATCGCATTATTCCTAAAGGACTGATCTCCGCTCAAGGCTTGATTTACCCCACAACCACCTAATGGGGGACCATCCCCATGCTACGGCTCCGTTTTTCAAGGACACCGGAGAGCTGCCCAGGAACAACGGGTATATGAGAACCTTTAAGCACGCGACTACCCCACTGGGGCTACAGACCCAGACATGCTACCAAAAAGAAATGGCGCACTCCCAAGTCTCAAATCCAGACCATCCTTGTGTTCACACCTTCTTTAGTATTTAAAACAAAACCTCAGGCAGAAGATGATGACGGCGATCATCCGTCATGAACGAGTACTGGGCGCAGTCGTTTTGTAAGCGTGAACGTGGACTGACTTATTTTATCGTCACAATAACCTTAGGACGGGACTACTGCTGTGCCCAACTCAGAAGCAAACCGAGGCCGGGAGAGCTGGCGAGCACACAGCTCGTGCAGAAGTCACTCAGGAAGATGCGGTTTCTTTTCATTGCCGCTCTAAATACTAGGACAAAAAAAGTCCAAAATTTTGCTCTAGTATTTTCAATACAGTGGAATACAGTACTGCACAAAGCTGCCAGACACTTAGGCCACGGCTGGCAATCACCAGGGAGGACCGCCACTGCTTCAAGGACCCCCACGGTCTCACAGGAAAGTCAGACACGTAAATAAACAGCGTGTGGTGCGCCGCTTGTTAGCAGAGTATGTTGTGTCACATGACCTAATCCCAGAAAGAGCCCCAAGCTCCATGAAAATAGGCTGAGAGAAAGGCAGGCCTGGATGGAACCACAGGCAAGGGGTTCAAGCCTAAAATGCCTCTAAGTCACACTAAAAAGCTTGAATTTTTTTCCAATATGGCAGTGGTGTTTTTTTTGTTTGTTTGTTTGTTTTTTTAAGGATTCTATTTATTTATTTGACAGACAGAGATCACAAGTAGGCAGAAGGAGAGGGGGAAGTAGGCTCCCCGCTGAGCAGAGAGCCCGATGGGGGACTCGATCCCAGGACCCTGAGATCATGACCTGAGCTGAAGGCGGAGGCTTAACCCACTGAGCCACCCAGGCGCCCCATGGCAATGGAGTTTTAAATCGAGGATCGACATGGATAAAACTGAACTTTAGAAATACCACGCAGCAACACTAAAGAACAAAGCCTGGAAGTCAGGCGAAGCTATAAGTAAGAAAATAAAACCTTAAAAGGAGAGGGAAAAAAAGGTTTACACCACCAGGTTCCCTGAATATCTATTTTATCTTTCTTTACAAAGGGAATGAAGTCAGGGCAGCAACACTAATGTTTTAAATCCTGCAGTAAAACAACTAAGGGTGAAGTTGTGGTGACCAAAGAAATGCAAATGAGCAATGTTAAGGTCTGAAGTGGAACCCACTAGAGTAGAAGAATCCAGTAGTGCCTCTGGCACTTTCCTTTTCTACTGCTGGTAAGCCGGGAGAGGTTTCTGGAAAGCAGTACAGCAATACATAGCAAAGCCACAATAATCCTATCCTTTGACCCAATCATTCTATTTCTAGGACTTTCTCCCAGCATTACAATTTTAGGGAAGAAACAAAGACACATGTATAAAGGCGTTCACTACAGCGCTGGAATAAAACCAAAAATCTCTGACAGAGCAAAGCTTACACGAACCGACTTAGCAGCCCTGAAGAGCAGTACGCAGCCGCTTATAAAAATAACTGAAGGCACAGAAACTGGAAATAAGCGTTTAGGGCCGTAAACAGAAACAATACCAAACAGCACAACCACAATCACTAGGTGAAATACACGCACACGGGATTTAAGGCACAAAACTGAAAATATCTTTGAACTATCATGGGATGAGGGGTTACTTTTTACTTCAGAAGAAAAGGTCTCCGTGGGAAGAATTTCTGAGGCCAGTGTGACATCAGGCAGGATTCTCAAACTGTACTTACAGTTGGCTTAAAATCGGTAGCAGTTTCTAAAGAATTTATTTGACAGACAGAGATCACAAGTAGGCAGAGAGGCAGGCAGAGAGAGAGAGAGGAGGAAGCAGGCTCCCCGCTGAGCGACAGCCCGATGCAGGGCTCGATCCCAGGACCCTGGGATCATGACCTGAGCCGAAGGCAGAGGCTTAACCCACTGAGCCACCCAGGTGCCCCGGTAGCAGTTTCTAAACAGGGTGAGTCCGAATTGTTCTATGTTTGCTTCGGCTGCCAGCTGGGGCTGCTCGCTCCTGCTGGCCTTGGCCGCCCTGCCGCGGTTCCGTCAAGGGTGGTGGAACCCATGCAGGTGGCTGTCTGGAAAGCACCAGGCCCGCTCCGCCAGGACTCAGGGCCAGCGGAACACGAGGGGCCTCCCGGAAAGCATTCGGGGGCTCTTACCTCTGCATTTAAACAAATCTTGTTCTATGCACGTGTGATTCAGAGATCTACGCAGATCCACACACAACGAAAGATAAAAAACACCCGCTACGATCACACGTGGCCTGAAGTGAAAAATGAAAAGGAAAAAGAGAAATTTCTAAACCTTCTCAACTGCGGTAAAGCAACTTTGCGTGTTGTCCTCAAATCCTCCAGCTGCTCTCCTGGGGCTTCCGAGTTGGATCAGTGAGCTTCACCCCCTGTGCACCAAGGGGAGCTGTGGGAGGGGGAGGAAATCGTGGAGGAAAGCGTGGAGGATATTAAGGAAGTCTCTTGAAGCAGCTGGCATCTGCTTCGAGGTCAGAAGTGCAAAATCAAAGCCATCTACATTCTTTAGATGAAGAAGATGAATTACATCTTCATATAATTCAACATATAATCAAGGACTCTCTTGGAGAAGAGGCCCCTGATGCCATTTTGGGAGCTCTGCGCACACTGGAACCCAAGTCAGTCAGCTGATGAAGTGAAAGCCTACATTTTCCAAAGACACCACAGAAATCCCAGTCCCTCGTCATGTGCCTTTAGCATGAAGTTTGAACAAGAGAACCGTCAGATGACCTAGTGTAAAAAAGTGTATGAAATCTTAAAAACATTTCATATCTCCAAGTCTCCCCTCCAACAGGAGTGCTCCCAGGACCCTCCAGAGACACTGGGGTCCCATCAGGGACCCTCTCAGGATGTCTTGTAAACTCTGAGCTGCTTTCATAAGGAAACGAAGATACTTTGTCTCGTCTCGCTCTCACACTCCCACAACCACACGGTGGGAGATTTCCAGAGGCTCCCGGTGTGCCCACGTACAGGGAAGGAGGAGAACGCAGCTTACCCTCCATCGTACCCAGAGTTTAAAAAGACGCATACTAACATAAAGCAATGCCACTGTCCTTATTTTTTGAAAGTTATTTTTCATAAAAATATCCGATGGATTTATGATTATTTGTCAATAAACAGATTACAGTTTTATAGTATGATAAAAATAAGTATCACCCATATGAACAAAACTCTTTTTAATAATCATCACCTGCATTAGATACAGTTAAAGGACGAGGAGCGAAGACCCACTCTGACCTCAAGAAATTCTTCATCTTAGAGGGCAAATGTGGACAGCCATTTCCCTAATATATGGATGTGTGATTTTTATTTTGTGTTTTTTAAACTCCAGTATAATAAGAGTTACATTAGTTTCAGGTGCACAATACAGCGATTCAACAACCCTATGCCTTCTGCGCTCTCCACCCCCATCCCCGTTTCACGCCACCTCCCCTCTGTTCTCTGTAGTTAACAGCCCTTTTATCTTTTCTTTATTCATTTGTTTTGGTTCTTAAATTCCACAAAGGAGTGGTGACTGATTTCACTCAGCATAATACCCTCTAAGTCCTTCCATGTTGTCACAAATGGCAGAATTTCATTCTTCTTTATGGCTGAGTAACATTCCACTGTGTGTGTGTGTGTGTGTGTATACACACACACACATAAATATATATGTATATATTTATGTGTGTGTGTGTATATATATATAAATATGCACACACACACAGAGCACATCTTTATCCACTCGTCTCCTGAGGGACACCCGGGCTACTTCCATAATGTGGCCATTGTAAATACCACTACAGTAAACACAGGGGTGCATGTATCTTTCCGAATTACTGTTTTCATAGTCTTTGGGTAAATACCCAGTAGTGGAATTACTGAATCATACGGCAGTTGTATTTTCATTCTTGGGGACCCCTCCAAACTGTCTCCCACAGTAGCTGCACCTTTGCAGTCCCAAATCAAAAAATGATTTGAACATTTATAAAAAAAGTTGTTTAAATTACATATTCCACTGATTTTCTTTAGCATAAAATCATAATTTAAACCCCGTTTCTGGCTGAGCCCTCCCCCGCCCCCAACGCCACTGGAAACAGCAGGTGGGCTGTCCGGTGGGCGCAGAACCGCATGCGTGCAGGGAAGCCACCACCGCCCCTCCCGCCTGGGCCGCTGGCGCTGTAGGTAAGGGGCTCCTTATCCACTCCGAGGCTAAGCAGGTATGCTCTGTCTATACAGCAGGTGCCACACTGAGGCCACAGCACAGGAGGCCGTTCCCTGTCTGCTGCCCTCATGCCGGGCTTGGTGCTACCAGGTGGTGCTGGCTGGCGCGCTCTAAGTCTCAGTCTGGGACAGGAAAAGGCGGCCCAGGCCTTGCTCTTTCCCACCCAACCCAGGCACGGGCTCAGGGCCACCGCACACATCTCCCCTTTGTCCTTTGGACTTCTTACAGAACATTCCAGAGAAAATATTTATAACTAATCACCTCTGAGCCCAACCTAATGCTAACGCAGGATTACCAAAGAAAGAAAGAAAGAAAAAGAAAAAAAGCACAATGGCTAGGTTAATGTTTCACAGACTCACGGGGCTATTGGGACTTTTAGAGTTAAAAAAAAAAAAATCTTTTAAAGAGTCTTAACATCCCTACAACGGACTGCAATGCTGACTTAAGGCAGGGGAAAACTCATCCATCTGCAACCGATCTGTAAAACTGGCTAACGTCCTGAAGCGCTGACATTTTATCTGTCCTACCATCCACCCATCACACAAATCGATCCAGACGAGACCTGAGAATGTATCTCAAAGCGCCCCCCCACCCCGTTTTGAAAGATGCCCCAAGGCCACAGCAATCGCCATCAAAACAGAAACCCTGCGGGAGACATTCTTCAAGTCCCCGCAGCCCTGAGTGGCGTCTGCGGAAATAAAACTAATCTCAAATTTATAGTTTTACCAGCAAACCCACACCTCTACCAACTCTGCCGATTTTACAGCGGAGAAAACAGAACCAGACAAGTAAGCGGACAGAGGTGCTGCCGGGTGGCAGGGCGGGGATTTAATCCGCATCAGTTACGGGAAGGCCAAACGGAATTCCTAGCCCGACTCAGTGTTTTACAAAATGACAATTGAACTCCTTTGACACAGTTCTAATTTTTCAGGGAAAAACAAATCTACCTTCAACATTTTTTTATTCGCTGTGTTCTTGCCACACTCTCTCCTCAGCTGTTCGCTCATGGCCTGCAGCTCTCTTCCGAAGTGAATCATCCTCTCTATGGCGGCCTGACTTCCTCCACACAACTGGCGTCTTAACTGACTCGAATCAACTTCTGTAAGCGAAACAAACGAGTATTTTACTACCTTAATAAATGGGATACAATGGAGAAATGAACATAAATTGCTTATAACAGTCTCTACATTTCATTTATGAACTACTACCTAATAGTTTATCTAAACACGTGGCTTTATTTTAATTCAGTGCGAAACGCTGCAGCTAAAAGGTCTACTTCCTCTAAGTCTCAAGAATCTAGGCTCCAAACCCAGCACGCAGCTGAAAGTCAGGTGACAACCTTCCCGTGCAGCGGGCACCTAGGGTATCAGGGAAAGGTTTATGAGAAATTAAGCACAAATCTCTAACACGACATTAAGCAGCATTAAGAAGAAAGGAAAAAAGTCAGTAACTGCCTCTCAGGCTACTCTGACAGCAAATAGAGATGGAATGAAAGGGTGCCTCCTGGCTAAAAGCTGAATGACTCCAAAGAAACACAGAAGACACCATATTATCGAAAGGGTTAATCACAAACTTTTACAAAATAATTGTATATTTATCTTGGTGGACACCAACCACTGATCAGTAATGTAACTGTATGAATGACTAACGAGGACAATGATCAACATTTACTGAGCACTTACCTTGTGCTCATTAGCTTTTCACAGATTGGCTTATTTAATCTTCACAATGACCTATAGGCGTTGTTGTTATTACTGTACCCATTTTACAGATGAAGAAACTGAGGCACTGCGCTCTTAAGTAACCTGTCCAAGGTTACACAGCTAGTAAGTGGCAGTTGCAGAATTTGAATCGAGGTCATCTGGCTCTAGAGCCCCTGTTCTTAATCACCGTGCTTAAATTACTCTCTGAATGTTGAAGCTGCTGGTATCTGACACAGGAAAATGAGGCTGCCTTTTAAATTAAACCCCTTGCCTGAGAAAATGAATTCTATGTTGAACACATAATCCTCAACAACAATCCTCAATACAGACCTTTTAGCATCAAAATAGTCAGAAATCTAATGTTGCCATGCAGTTCAGACAATTAAGAATGTTGAGGCTCCAACAAATTTTCATTCTCCAACTGATGGGAGAGTTTGCCAATGATTTAACTTTGTGGCACGATTTACTTACACAAGTTATCAACAAAACAGAACTATATATGCTAATGTGCTTTTCAGCCACATCATTTTCGGGCGGTAGGGAGAAGGGTGGGTCACACTTAAGAACCTACTATGTGCCCGGCACCGAACTATGCCCAAGGCACGTACATTCACATTAAATCGACATAAGAACTCGTCTGATTACAATTTATAAAATCATTTCTACCCATCTGGCCTTTACTGGTTACACTGAAATAAGTATAAAAACCGTTCACACTTCCAGCCCCAAACATCCTGGACAGTTGACACTACCAAGAGTGCGGCTGCATTAACGACAGCACTGAAGTCAGGGCGACCGTCCCGCACGGAAAACTGAGAAGTGCCTCTGCTCCTCGAGCAGCCCACGTCCACGGGACACTTCGGGTAATATGTACTATATGTACGATTGTCAAATCCAATGGCAAATACATCTTTAAATCTGATTTATGCTCATCAGCTGGGAATCAATACAAGTAAAAACATAACCTTGTAGTCATCATTTTTTATTAAAAATGTAAGAAATATCACTGCAGACCCATTTCGGTGTCACAATCTTCCATTTCGTGGTCATGTTTAGAGCTACCGTTTAGGAAACCATTGGATGAAGTCTCTCCAACCCCATTGGAGTAGTGCTCTGTTTCCATGTCTACATCATTACTGGAAATGAAAAAAACAAACCTAATTTTAGAAATTGCATACTTGCAGCTTAGTTTAAAATAAATTACTACTCACTACATAAAGCCTGCTTATATACTGACTTCATAATATGAGGCAATAGCAATCTGCAAAAAAAGGTGTTTAGTTCAATCTTGAACATCTTCAAAGCCAGTATGTAGCTTGCTCTTAACAAATTCGTACTCCTAGATGGGGAAGGGGAAAAGGGTATGTCCTAAAATGTAGTGGTTTTCTGACTATTAGTATGGACAAACTTTTTCACATACTTCCCACGATTTTACCAACTCAGATCTACACTTCATTTTTTGCTCACTGATGAGCCCTTGCCCCAAGATCCCCCACCCTTACCCTGCGGTGTGCATTTCCAGCATTCAGGGAAAATGGCGCGGGGGGGGGGGGGGGCACTTCATTCTCAAACTATTCCCGGATCCTGTTTCACCTCTTTGCTGCCCTCATATTCATCTCTCCTAAGACGATTTTTTTCTTTAATGGTTTTCACTTTCAAGCATCTGTCCTCGCAGCTCAGAAACAGAGTCTCCCACAAAAGTAAACGATGACTTGGAAAAGCACCCTGGTCCTCTCAGACCTTGTCGGCACCCAACACGATTCTCCTCCCGTGGGCTTTCTTACTTAAGAATCTGCCAAACCTTAATTTTAAAAATGTCATTTTGGATACACAGGTTGCTCCTTTCACTTTCGTCTCCTTTACTGACGAAGAAGAGCCCGGTGCCAGTCCCCGCATGTGGACACACTGACCTGTTGCCGCGTCCCCCACCCCCCAACCCCCGCACTCTAAGCACGACAAACACCTATTCTCAAAGATTTCTCCAATGAAGATCTACATAAGGATTACATAGCCCAGAAGGACACACTTGATGAAAATAGAGCAAATACATTAAAATGTACTTTTCTCATTTAAAAAGCAATGTATATTCATTTCTGGGGAAAAAAAAACACCGAATGCAGATGAGCAAAAAGCACTCTGCGCGTGAGGCCACCAGACACAACCACAGGCAACACCTCGGGGACAGCATGCGAGGTTAAGTGTGTTCACGTGAGGGTGCGGCTTCTATCAGCAACACACGTCAGGGAAAAAAACACAGATCTAGGGAGAAGGGGGCAATGGCCCCAGGATTCCTCCATCAGTCAGAAACGCTTGTTTACTTTTTTTTTTTTTTTTTTTAAAGTAGGCTCCTCGCCCAGCACGAAGCCCAAAGCCGGCTCAGACGGGAGCGGAGATGCCGAGATCGAGTTGGATGCTCAACTGACTGAGCCAGCCAGGCACCCTGGTTTACTCTATCCTGACGAACTTTGAGAATGCGTAAGACAAATCAAATTTTAGAAAGAATAATGTTTAATTTAATGGAAATTCTTGAGATCATAGTTTTTAGAGATCTTAATAAACTTTTTTCCCTTTTTGACAAAACAATGTAGTATTTGGGAGGGATTCCTTCATTTGAAACCCATTTAAGAAGAGCTTTAGAGCGTGCTCTGTGTTCGGGAGAAGCAGCCTCTGCCCTCCCGGGGCGAACAGAGGATCAGCACTCAGATGGTGAAAGTTAATTACAAGGCGTGACGCAACACTGAGTGGGGACATAATCGAGGAAATCATCCTGCAAGAGTAACAAGGGGACTGAGTTTTATAGCCTGCTGGATCAGATGTGGGGGGAGGGGGGGGAGGGAGCAGCATTTCAGATGGGCGGAGCGTGGAGTGCAGTATAATGCAAAAAGCACACGTCTGGGAGTCAGAAATCCTGGGAAGTAGTCATGGTTCTGCAACTTACTAGCCACTGATTATTGAAACTGACCCCCCCAAAAAGTCATTTGCACTTCTGGTGTTCAGCTCTACATCTGTAAAATGGTTTTAACAGTTAATACAATCTTCGCCTACTTCGCAATCCCACTGTCAGGACGGCTTTACCACCTATAAATGTTAACTGTTTAACAGTTTAAAGCAGTTTAAAAGCTTCCTTTCTTCTCCATCTACCCTGCACTCGGAGCACGCTGTGTCACCAAACCCTTCCAGTGAGCGTGCCACCCTGAACTCAGGTGGTAACGGGTGTCTCTGGCAACTTCCTGCCATGCAGAGTATTCAAGAGACTAACCCATGAACTGCCCGCAATCCTGCCCCCAGACAAGGACAGACCCTTCTACCAACAATACAGGACAGACGTGCTATGCAGGACAGTAAGACCTAAAGGAAAAGGCTTAACTTCCTCCATTTCCACGCCTAATTTTGATTACAACCCAGTCTTCTAATCTTCTGTTTTCTAGTACGTCACTGCTCCTGTGAAGGGCTACCCTCATCAACTCTGCCCGAGACGGCCATTTTTTCTACCACTCTTCCCACACCGCTTCTGTGGACACCCCCTGCAGCCGCACCACACAACACCATCACTTCAGTAAGTCCGCACTTGGGAGAGATAATCTGGATATTCTGATTACTCTCCCAAATCACAAATACAGGTTTTTATACCTACGCCTCTCTCCAGAATATTTCCGTTAAGATCCCATGTGAGAAAGTTTTGCACTGATGAACGTTCCTCCCCAAAGCACTGCGACCAATCCATGTAATGAGACCAAACCAACATCGGAATGATAAAATCTACCCATGATTTTTTATCTGTATTATTTTTATCATTCCACTAGTCCTGAACCAAAGTGAATTCAGATGCTGGATGAGCTGGGCAGGCTGACTTCGTAAGAGCTTGCTCTCATACACTCGTATCCAAATGGTAACATTCCACGAACCTCTAGGTCCAGGAATCAACTGAGCGGATCAAGGATTTTAGCAGAGTCATACAGACATCCCTCCTCTCAAAGCTCTGGGAGGTCAGAGCCCACGCCTAGCAGAATGTCTGACACCCAACAGGCGCTCAGTACCACACTCATGCTGGATGTTTATTACTAAATGACTTAAGGTCCATCTGCTGCTATAAGCAAGCTCTCTAAACACAGGCTTTCAGAAAAGATTCTTCGTAACGTTATTTGGAACCCAGGAAACATTCTATACATTTACACCAAAAAAAAAACCCAAAAAACAAAACAAAACCCCACACAGAAAAAAATAGTTGTCAACGTATCTTATGTTACTTCTGGAGAGTAAACAGACCACTGTGACTTAACTGGGAAATATAAGAACAGCATCTATATGACCATCTGTAGAGGCCGGTGCCATCAGGAAAACCAGAAGAAGGCAGAGCCCGGAATGGATTCTTACAGTCCCAGCAGGTGGAAGAGGGAATGCAGAGTCAGAGCAAGGACTGAAGGAAAGAGGCTACACGCACATGGGGAGTGAAAAGCTCTGAGGAACTTACCCCCCACCACTGTATTCTCTTCTCTGGGGCTTGGGAACTCCCAGGCCCTATTATGGACCATATAATTCAATTTTTCTAAATTATTAAAAATGATGACACTTATACGCAAATTGTTTATAGTAATGCAAAAGCTAGGGAGACCACGTACCTGGTGAAGTTATTAACTTGCTGTGATCGTGACATGTTTATACTGTTTAGTTCTGGTACATTCAAACTGGATGACTGGTGTTTACTATGGCAATATGACTGATGTGCTTTATTGGATATTACACCATTACTACAACTTTCAAAACCTGGAAACAAAGAAAAAGATGCATGAACACAGAAACACACACTAAATTAAGTTGTAAACAATGTACCCATATTCTGATCTTGCACTTAAAACTTTCACAATGTAGGAGAGTCAATGTATTACTTAAACAGTAAACAAATAACTTCTTTGAAAGGACATAAGCATATTAATTGTGGGCTGTAATTACCATCTTCCTTAACATTCACTGAAGGCTTACTTATGGATCTTATTTAATCCCCACAACCCCCCAGGAGGGCAGGGTTCTCATCACTCCCATTTAATATATAAATATACCGAAGCTAAGAAGTTCTCCACGTGTCAGACAATGTATGGGCTTTGAGACAGGAGGTGGCGAAGGATACAAACCCGAGAATCACGGGGAACGTGCGGGATGGTGAGGTAAATAAAGTGACAGGCACTAATGGAGAAAGGTATGTGCCAATGGGGGAAAAGCAAAGGGGTTATTACTATACGAAAGGAAAAGAAACTGTTCTATTTCAGAAAGTGGAACACACAGAGACAGGAGAACCCCTTGGGAAGAACGGAATGAGAGAGACAAGCAAACGAAGACGACTAAGAAAAACCGGAAACAAACCTAGAGAAGTGACGTCATATATGCCAAGAAAGGAGAGAACCGTTGTTAAGAAAACACCAAAAGCCTGAAGATAGAAGACCAGTGAGCCCATAAAGGGACAGGAGGAAAAGAACGGGGCAGAGCAGACCCTCGCAGGAGGCCAGCAGGGAGAGGATGAGAAAGCAGGCAGCCAGCGAGGTGGGGTGACGGGTGGACTACAGCTACCACCACCGCGGCACTGCCTTCACACTTCTACTTCATCAGGAACACACGGTGACCTTCTAGCTTCACCGAATGTCTATGACTTCATTTCCAAAGACAACTCAGATGCTGACCTAGGTTTATGAAGATCTGCTCATAACCCAGCCTCAGAACCAGCCCTTCTTCGAGTTACCTTCCTGGTACTAAAAATATCAATCTGATCCACTTACCATTTGTCTTCCAGAACATCATGAGATCAAGTATGCCTGTGTGCAAAACGGCTATGTGGAAACATCCAGATTTTTAAACATTTTAAATTTTGGTTCAAAAGCACAAAGAAGGGTAAAAACTTTAAGTTCTGTTATAACACTGAGTCTCACCAGAAAAATGTGCAGTACTTCCTTTGCCTGATGCTAAGTTGTGGATGTTCATCCCATGGCTGGGGCTCATGCTTGGACTACTGAAAGGTCGAGGACTAACGGGATAACTGTCTTGAGATTTCGGACTTCGGCCTCCCAGACACCGTACTTCGCTATCTGTACCATTCACCATTTCTATAAACTGACGCACTCTAAAAAAAAACAAAAGATAAACTGACTTAATTTTCAAATAGTTTATTTAGTACAACAGATTTTTGAGATGAAATATTTTAAAAACCTGTATTTATCACTAAGTACGGCCTTTCCATTGTATACTAAAAATAGTACCTATAGATTCATATACTGTATTGCTTAAATCTGAAATTTTCCAGAAAAATCAGAGTGTAAAGCAAAAGACACTGTATCTCCTTTATTCAAGAGTTACCGAGAAAACGACAATCTTTCTGTAGTTATAATAAAATCAATATGGACTTCATTTTTGAAGTTAAAAATAACTTGATCAAATCATATTTGCACCCGATAGCAAGTCAAATAATATGTAAGAACATGATGTGTTTTCCTGGACATATGACACAAAGAGCCCTGCTCCCTACTCTTCCTCATTCCTAGGCCCTTTTGCAACTTCTTCACCAAAATGGGCCACACTTAAAATTTTACTCTAAAGCAAAACAATTCTGACATTTGACTTACAAAGGGTTTCTGAGACTTAAGAGACATGAAATATTAAGCTTAATAACACCTAAATTTTAAAATAACAAAGATTCAGAAGATCAACCAAAAAAAGCCACATTACGTTGGCTGTTATTAAAAAAAAAAAAAAAAGATGCAGGGGCGCCTGCGAGGCTCAGTGGGTTAAGCCTCTGCCTTCGGCTCCGGTCGTGATCCCAGGGTCCTGGGATCAAGCCCCACATCGGACTCTCTGCTCAGCAGGGAGCCTGCTTCCTCCTTTCTCTCCGCCTGCCTCTCTGCCTACTTGTGATCTATGTCTGTCAAATAAATAAATAAATAAATAAATTTTATATATATATATATATATATATATACACACACACACACACACACACACACACACACACACATATAAAAAGATGCAGAGTTGACAAGGATGTGGAAAAACTGGAATTCTTGTAGGCTGTTGGTGAGACTGCAAAATGGTGCGGGGCTATTGAATTCTAAGAATTAATTTCCTCAAAAAATTAAATACAGATTTATCATACGGTTCAATTCCATTTCTGGGTATATACCCCGAAGAACTGGAAACAGGCACTCCAACAGGTATCTGTACACCCGGTTCATGGCAGCATGATTCACAATCACCAGAGTGGAAGCAACCCAAATGTCTATCAGTCAGCCTTCGGGATGAACGCAATTCTGACATATGCTACATATGGATGAATTCTGAGGGCATTTTGCTAAGAGGAACAAGCCAGTAACAAAGAACAAATATGTTATGATTCCACTTAGATGAGGTATCAGGGTAGTCAAATTCAGTTTCATAGAGAGAGAAAGTGAAATGGTGGTTGCTAGGAGCTGCGGGCAGGACGAAATGGGGAGTTCGTGTCTCTGGGATGACGACAAAAGTTCTGGAGATGGACGGCTGGCGAGGACTGCGGAACAGTGTGACTGTACTTAATGCTACAGAACTGCCATGTAAAACTGGCAAATTTATGTTATGTATATTTTACCACAATTTTCCAAAATTACACAGACTTACAATAAGGTACTTTGTGGGAAGAAAAACAGATAATCCATCCTCTGAAGAAGATTTTAACACTTTTGAACATATAGCTAGCAAAACAGAAGAGCAAACAGAGCAAAAGATGCCATCTGCTTATAATCCTCAACACAGGGTTGTTTTTTTTAATCTGTTACTTAAGCGTGCTATATTACAAAATTATATGTTAATACCTGAAACACGGTGAAACAAAGATTAAAACTATTAAAACATGAAAATAATTCTGATTATATATAACACACACACATAATGTAATAACTTTATTAAAAACTCACTTTAATGTGAAAAGGAGGTTAGGATTTCTTTCAAGTAAACTTGGGTATAACTGTTGTGTTGTTTCAATGGCTTCTCCCATTCTTCCTGCTAACACCAATTTCTGAATTCCTAGTTAGAGAAAGAAAGCAAGAGCTCAATTTTTTAGGAGTAGTAACAAACTTAAGAGGACCGTCAAAAAAAAAAAAAAAAAGTAAAAAAATACTTTAAATAAATTATTGCAATTAACTTCCATTTCTTTTTCTAAAATCATAGTTTCTATTAGGCAATCAAGCAGAGATTTCGGACACATTAAAAAACTAGAAATATTAGGTATTTCATAAACTATTTTTAAAAATCACAAACTAATAAAGAAGTAATACAGGAAAAATACCTGTTAAGCAGTACTGAGGTACTAGACACTAAGTTTAAAAAGAAGATGTGTTTACAGCCTACAAGGTGGTGCCGGCCTCACAGAATACTTTTCCCAATCTCATCAAGTTACACACACTAAAAATATGTACAGCTTTTAATATGTCAATCATACCTCAATAAAGTATTTTTTTAAAAAGACCATAGCAAACATTAGAGATAATATTCAAAATGTCTTATCAAATATGTAACATTCTGCCCCCAGTACTATGAGAATGCTAGCCTTTGAGTAAAATCTGAATTCAACATTCCCTGAGTGTTGCCAAGTCAGATGACGAGTACACAGAAAGAGTACACGATCATCTCCCGTGTGTCAGAGCTCGTGACATAGTGAGAACTGCAGGCCAGCATACGATTAGTGACAACACAATGTCATCGGTGCTAAAGCAAGTTTCAAGCATCCTGACTTCTCCCATCCCGTTGTGTTTTGATGCCTGTCCTCTCACCAGGCCACACTCCGCCTGATGGACTAACGCCCTCAGCGAGAGGGCAAACTGCGGCAGAGCCACATGCTGACTCGCCCCCGTCAGCACGGGCCCCGCGGCTCTGGCCACAAGCCCGGGGACTGAAGCAGTAAAAACTTAAGATCAATGCTATCTTTAGACAGCAACTGGAATAATGCGAAGATTTACATTTCTTTCAAATATTATCTGCACTAATATCTAGTCATGGGACTACTTTACCAACTAAAAAAAGTGTTAAATATTTACCTCCTAGATTGGTAAACATTTCTTATACAAATTTCTCCAAAATTATATCTTTCCATATCCAGAATGCTAATACAGTTTTATGTGAGTTTTTTGTAAGGTAGACTTCAAAAATGTCAATGAAAATAAATTTCAGAGGCATCAATTTTAAGTTAATATATTTGAAATTTTTTAACTTAAAAAATAAAATTTCTAAAAGTCAATATAACCAAACCTATAATCTGAAAACAAGTATTATCCATGCACCACAGGGTCCTTACTTTGTCTATTCTTAATGGAAGCTAATTCTTCTAGAACGGTCTGGTCTGTAGATCTGGCAAAGGCCTCTGCTGTGGCACAGTACCCATGGTGGACTAAATAAGATGAAACCATTCTTAAAATAAAAAGAAGAAACATACATCTTTTAGTCAAGAGAATACAGGCTTCATACTACAATTTATATAAAATAAGATCTACTCTGTTGTTACAAAACCAACCTATTCCCGTTGAAATAAGGCTTTAGGAACCTCAACTATAAAGTTAAAAAAAAAACAAAAACCATTTTGTTCTGGTCATGTAGTATTTCCAAAAAGAGAACTGCCAATGCCAGGCTACCAGTACTCTCCAGAAGAATGACTGTCACTAGAGGGAGAGTCACGGACAGACTCTTGATTCTTGGCTGCCCCTGATCCCTGGCTTCTTTCCTGTGACTTCCCAGCCTTATATTCAATCCTACTAACCATAATTTCTATTTCATCTTTATTGTACGACCTATCCCAGTGAAGTGCTGGCATTTTATAAAATACAATTTTTAAGTACCAGATGAACTCTGCATGTCATGGAGTTCAACTCCTTTCTTTACGCATTGGTCACATGAGATGGGATCTACCCGCTGTGAACACAAGAAATACTAACGTGAACACGAGAGAGAATCTTTCAGAACGAAGCCTATGCGGGTGATAATACTAATCAATGAGAAACGAACCCTTCTCATCTCAATCAGTATCACGGCACGTGAAAGATTACTGTATATCACTGCACATGAAAGAATGACTCCCATGGAAGAGCCATGCCTCCAGAGAACACAGTTTTCTAAAATGTCATCAAGTGCTCAAAACACCTTGATATCTAACTACAAAAGGTGAGAAACAGTACGACTCAACAATATTAACCCAAATGTCCGATATATCCAAATATTCAACTCCTAAACCTGCCTCCCTCTGGCATAACCGAGGACCTATTGGAACGTGGCAGGAAGGGACGCCTGGGTGGCTCAGTTGGTTGGACGACTGCCTTAGGCTCAGGTCATGATCCCGGAGTGCCGGGATCGAGTCCCACATCGGGCTCCCAGCTCCACGGGGAGTCTGCTTCTCCCTCTGACTTTCTCCTTGCTCATGCTCTCTCTCACTGCCTCTCTCTCAAATAAATAAATAAAATCTTTAAAAAAAAAAAAAAGTGGCAGGAAGCAGTGATTCAGGAAAGAGGGATCAGGAGGCAGAGGGGAAAATCTCCAAGAAATAGATTTTTCATTTTATTTCATCTAACTGGGTCAAATTAGGTTAAAAGGGTAGGGAAAGGCTTTAAAAATGGACTTCCTAGGAGGTCATGGTGAGTACTGATTTTATAAAGAATGGGGTGGGGGGCTGGGAGCCCGCACTGGACTCTGGTTACAGAATTAAGAGAAATGATGTTTCCTCTACTACTGCCCTGCTATGATGCTCGGCGGTGACTATTTTTAAAGCACGAAAGGGATGTGACCCCAGGAGAGCAACTTATCCTAGCTCTAACTCATGGTAACGATGAGACTGTCGGCCGGACTTCGCTCTTCTGTCAACTGTGTGGGCAAAAAACACCAGTGCAGAGGTGGTGCACTACCAGATGATAATCGCTCCTGGGAAGAAGCATGTTTTCAGAATCATCATCATATCCTCCAATCATTATCGCCTCCAAAAGATTCAGACAAAAACTTTGATTGTATCTTTAGATGTACAACTGTTCAAAGCAATTACACAGATACTTAAGACGGACTGTCAGACTGGCGCTGTCTGGAAGTCTCTGCTCTTTTCTTGGGTGAGATGACAGCCGTGGAAATGACTACTTACATTTACTGGTACTTACTTACTTTTAAGTCTGTACTATTTCAATCTTTATTACGAGTTACCATTTAGTGCTACGGACAGCCAGGAGTCATCTCCAGCCTTCTGGCAAAGGTATAGTCTACAAAGTTGACTGTCACAGGACTTATATTTTCCTGACTTCCAAGCCAATGAAATTCTACTTTTTCATAAAGAATGAGTTGAGATAAACGTTGTTCATTTTATGGTACACCTTTATTGACACCCACTGTTTGCTCTTCTGTACCACTGTTATTATGGAATCTGTTAAGGATTTATCCTACTTTTAGGTATCCTCACTCCATATTCCTAACTCTTTGATCTTACTTCTTTTGCTGCCTCTTAAATGTCTAATAATAACACATAAAAGTAAATTACATTAAAAATAATTAGTAAGATTTTTTAAAACTCCTTCAATTGGAGGCTTCTTGTCAGATTTTCTGATTTAGAATAGGGGCAACTATTACCTCCCTGAATCTACATGAAAAATAATAAATAGATTTAGCAAAAACGGGACAGGGATCCTAATAAACAAAAATAGCTGATATTTTTTCTAAAAAGAGTAAACGATTCACTGGAAAAAAAAATAAGTCAAATCTTGAAATACAAAATGTACATACCAAGTCTGTATTCCGATACATTAACTACACCATTATTTTGATGCTTATTCTTACTGATTAGTATTTCCTTATCCCCATCCATATCAGAACTACTGCTGAACACAGCCAAGTTCATATCCAAAAACCCACAGCTCCTGAATTACACAATCTAAATTATCTTCCTGAATTTATCTTTTGCATCAGCACTATTTCAGGAGAATCAAGTGACCCATGGAAAGCATTAAATTCGATTACTAAGGATAGCAAATCAATCAACCTAAGTGACCTAGTGTCACTTTATTTCCTCCACTAAATTCGTATGTCAGACTAAAATATAATTTTGTATGTGTGCCACCAAATATAAAATGATTTTCTAATTAAGAAGAGTGAACTGCTTTTCATAGCGATTAAAAGATAATCAATATATTAAAATTATTAGGATATATAAAAAATAATTTTAAGACTAAATTACTTTTTCCAGAGATCTAAATATAATCAATGATACACTAAGATTATTAGGATATAAATTAGATTTAAAAGCTTCAGTAAATATTCTTTTATGCTGAAAGAATGTTTTATAAGAAATATGTTTTGGAATAGTAACATCCATTCAAATTTCTTCACTTACTTTTGTATCATGGTTTGCCATTCGCCTTCCCGATCTCCAATAGGAAACCGGTCTATCTGTGCCTGTATTTTGGTTCTCCACTCTCGCATGTAGTCTTCTATATCAAACACGAAAGGATGCTGCCCGAAATTGGCATCGACAACTTCTCCTGGTGTTTGGAGCCCCACGGTAGGATATAAATTTGGCTGTAAGACAACACATTCCACTAGCATCTATCTATCCTTCTTATATTAAAGACATATTCATTCTTTCACAAATGCTATTTTTAAAACAACAGAATTCACTTCTTGCATAATTTAAAACTGCAATCAAAACCAGTAGAAAAAGAAAAATGATCTAAATACAATTAAAAGGAAATCATCCAAATACAAATGATCTAAAACAGATTACAGGCTGGATGAAAAACACCACTTCCTATGCTGTGATCATCAAGAAGAAACATGAAACAACCTAAGCCACCTATTTTATTTATTCAGAGGCTGTGCAGTATTATACTTCTAATAAACAAAAACACAAATCTTGCTCTTCAGAACAGGTCATATAATAGTTACAAAGATTAAAATCTAAACACATAACTCAGACCTATCTTTCTATATACGATATGTATGATGCATGTCTAGAAATGGCACGTGAGGACCAGTTACCCCAGAAGTACAATTCTAACTGGGTATGCACTACTTTTAAGTTTCCTAACTTCATTCCTCTGTACATCTGGCATGCCATTAGGAAGAGACAGTGGTAGAATGTAATTCTAAGCAAAACACAGTGCCACTGAGAGTGGGGGTTCTCCTTATAAAAACAAATGACTCAAATGCACATATTTTTGGAGTTGAAAAGGATTTAAATATTCAGATTCACAGAGGAATGCATCCAGATATACAAGATTTTTAGGCTAAACAATCAAGCTTAACAGCTTCAAGTACACAAAAAATACGTTAAGGTCTTTTGGCTCTATTACTATTTGTTATACCTAATGTGGGCGTGAGCTACTGAATGTCCACTGAACAGCAGGGTTTAAGCATCAACATAATCCTGGGGAATAATCACTGTCTGCATAACAGAGACAAATAAATTGAGGACTGGGGGGTCATTAACTTGCCCTGGGTCTAGACTGCAACACAGATTTATCGGACACCAGATCCAAGTTTAGTTTTCTTTCCTACAAACTCCAAATCCTACTTCAATCACCATTCACTGTATTTACAACTTATTTCTTTGCTTTCATGGTTCTTACAAATATTTTCAGTACAAAATCAGGTAGAGACTGAGAGGGGATAATTTGGATGTAACTGTAAGGTGCTCAGATTTCACAGCAAAAAGCTAAGAGGATATATTTAGAAACAACTGATCACTCAAGTCAACAGAATCAGAAACAAAAGGAATACTGTGTCAAAATACTGAGAAACAGAACCTCACTGGATTTGGGAAAGAAATGGTAATGCAATGTACGCAGATGTACTGATTCTTAATCAACAAAACTAGCAAGTTCTTACAATTTAAGCTGGAAACAAGTGAGAGACTTGTTTCAACCCTCTCCTTCCACCACTGAGAAAACAGACCTAAAGAGTGGGAAGGATTTATCCAAAAGCACACAACCTTTTCTTTTTCTTTTCTCTTTTTTTTTTTTTTTTTTAAGATTTTATCCATCTGTTTGCCAAAGAGAGACCGTGAGAGAGGGAATACAGGCAGGGGAAGCGGGAGAGAGAGAAGCAGGCCTCCCATGGAGCAAGGAGCCAGATGTGGAGCTCGATTCCAGGACGCTGGGATCACGACCCGAGCCTAACCAACTAAGCCACCCAGGCGCCAAAAAAGCACACAACTTCTTCATGACAGACATAAAGCAATTAATGTAAGCCTCACCATTTCTAGCACAGTATTCTTTCCATTAAACTCCATTACAAAATTATGACATACTTAAAAACAAAAGTATAGAAGGCCAAAGCTTCTTAATAAAGATAACACCGAATGCAAGGCAATCCTGTTTGTTAAGCAGAATTTATAATTCTGATACTCAGCATTGCCCAAAGATGCTTTAGAAATATTTTGTTTGCTTGGGGCTCCTGGGTGGCTCAGTCAGTTAAGTGTCTGCCTTCGGCTCTGATCTCTCAGGGTCCTGGGATCCAGCCCTCTGGTCGCACTCTGCTCAGCAGGGAGCCTCCTTCTTCCTCCCCCTCTGTGCTCTGTCTCTCTCTCCCTAATAAATAAAATCTTTAAAAAAGATGTTTTGTTTGCTAATCTAAATTTTCCCAACAAATTCAAGAACACAATCATAACACTATAAAAGATAATCGACATTCAGGAACAGTGATAAAATTGTGCCATTAAAAAAGTGTAAAATGTTCCTGTGACAAAACATGCCATAAATGTCAAGACAAACAGACTTTATAGCAAAAAACCCTGTTGCACATATGAGAAAGGATCAACATTCTCAGTGCAAACAATATTTTCACACTACAGGACAAGGATTAACAAGCCAACCCAATTGTTTTTTGAGTGGTGATGGGTATACAGGCAATTTGCAGAAGAAATATAAAATGATAATGAAAACATGAAGAGACACTTAACCCACTCAATTTCAAAATACAAATCAAAACGAGAAGAGTTTTTTTTGCACATTAGATTAAGATTTAAAAGACTGAAAATACCCAATGTTGACTGAAGGTTGAGACAATAAGCCCTCTCAGCCACTATACACAGAAATGTAAACTGATAATGTTTCAAGAAAGAAATTTGGCCAAGTCTATTAAAACTGACAAAATAATTTCACGTGTAAGAATGAAATCCAACAGAAAAACAAACGTGCAAAGATATACCAACTGCAGCATTATTTTTATGGGAAAAAAAATGTCCACTCACAGGCGATATTACCCAACAAACTCACTGAAACTCAGACTCTCATAAGATATACCATCATTTTACGTTGAAGAAAAAACACTGCCTACTAAATCTGACAGGCCAGAGATCCTAAGATGCACCCCCATTTCATGTCAAAATAGGAAAGATGTGTATCTCAGAAGTTGGGGTAGTGCATCATACAATAAGATACTATAAAAAAAATTAGAGTAAAAAATCCGTATACTGACAAAGAAAGACGTCCTATATATTACTAAATGAAGAAAGCAAGCTAGAGACTACATAAACTATGACTCTACCTTTTCTATAAACATTTAAATAATGGACAGACTGGTTAATACAAGTTTAAAAACAGACCTGGAAAGATATACACTCAAGTCAACAGAGCCATCTGAACAGGCTGGGATTATGAGAAACCTCTCTTTTGTACATTTCTGTATTTATAAACATTTATTATTAGTATTTCAATACTTAACACTATATATAACTTCTGTAATCAGGGGAACTCAGTAAGAAACTGGGCGTGGTAAAGCTAGCTGGGGTCAATGAAAAGTAAGTGTATTTTCATACTACTTACTCAACTTTAAACCTCAAGAACTAGAGAGAAAGGAATTAGCTCCTAACTGGCTGGACCACACATTTTAAAAATATTGTAAAAGACTTTTTCACTTGCTAAACTATAGATTTCTAAAAACAGAACAAATAGGGACGCCTGGGTGGCTCAGTCGGTTAAGCCACTGCCTTCGGCTCAGGTCATGATCCCAGTCCCAGGATCGAGTCCCGCATCAGGCTCCTTGCTTGGCAGGGAGCCTGCTTCTCTCTCCACCTCTGCCTGCCACTCTGCCTGCTTGTGCGCATGCACTCTCTCTCATGCTCTATCTCTCTCTCTCTCTGACAAATAAATAAAATCTTTTTTAAAAATTAAAAAAAATAAAAAATAAAAACAGAACAAATAATCACTGAGATGTGCAATTATCACAATTTTACAACATTTTCATCATTCCAAAAAGTAACCACGCACCTAGCAGTCCACTCCTGCCCACCACCCTGTAACCCTCAACAACCACTTTCTGACAACACAGATCTGCCTATACTGGACATTTCATATCAACGGAATTATAGAATATGTGGTCTTTCATGACTGCCTTCTTTCATCTTAGCATAATGCTTTCAAGGTTCTTCTGTGATATAGCATGAATCCAGGCTGTGGATTTATGTAAAACAATGTTTTCCAGGAAACTTTCAAAAAAAAAAAACAAAAAAACAAAAAAAAAAAACACCCCTTCTTGTGTAGAATTACACAAAAATGAGAATAACTTAAGCCTCTATGAAGAGAATTTAAAAAGATCTCCTAATTTCTACTAACCTATGAAAAATACAGACCCTAAAAATATTCAAAAGCTAAAGATACACAAAATCATATCCTTAATAGTATAATTCTGTTGTTTTGAAGACGTTTTCTAATGAAAATGAAAGCAAATAATGTATCTATGAAAAGTAGATTGCAAATCTGTGGCAAGAACTGGAAAGCAGCATCATATTAGATGAGAGCAGCTTCTGTAACAAAAGGAATTGACCTAATCCCAAACTGAGTGAGTTTACGGAGGGACACTTCCCCAACTGGTGAAGAAAGATCATTTTGAGTGTAAGCACCGTAGGCTCCATGATGAGTGCAGCCACCTAGATCAACTTTTGTTCCGTAAATACCCTGCCAGGATGTAACGCCACGACCCACTAGTGAGACATCACAGGTACAGGACATGCAAACGCTTCTTTGGTGGGGCGCTTAAGGGAAAGACTAGCTTTTTTTTTTTCCTTTTTAAGTAGCAGAATTCTGTGCTGCACGTGGGAGTCCCAGAAGATCTGAGTCACAAAGTACAAGAGAACCAGTGTATAAAGGACAACCCCGCAACAGCCACCGTAACCACTTGACCCACTGGTGCTACGAAGCTGAGTATCCTCAATGATTACTTATAGAGAAGGCAAAAAACATGACCAGGGATTCTCAAAAGGGACAAAAATAATCAGAAGACAACACAAAAATAGTCAACATGTCTACAACCAAGCTTAGCCCTTTCCCAATTATCACCACTTGTACAAGTGAGGAACAAAAGCTCATGGAACAGCTGCTTGCTCCGACAGGTTGGTTTTACTTAAGGCCACAAAAGAGGTAACAAAACAAAACAAAACACCAAACACCCACCCAGGTGAGCCCTTCCGCCAACTGCAAAGGGAACAGAATGTTGCCCGCCCCGCAGCCCCCCGAGAGATCTGAGCCACACACACCCCATCTGCACCTCGAACTGGCCACACCTGCACTGCCCCCTTCCTAAGCACGTGACCGCAGCCCCGAGAGTCCAGTCAGTGGTGTGAGGACTGCGTTACTTCTCCTCCCTTTATATTAACTCATCTGCTTGCTACTAGAATCATTCTCATCGGCAAATAAACACCCTGGTAAATAAAAAAATCTTTAATTGCCTCCACATCCGCCACCAGCCACCACATGCCACTTGCTTCCTCCCTATTCAGTCAAAATCTTCCACAAAGCTGTCCCTACTTTGTGATTTCCCTCCTCCTATTCGCTAGTAAACTCTTTCCAATGAGGATTTCTCCATCACTCAGTCTGCTGAAACTCTGTGTCAAGGTCACCAGCATCCTCCTCTTTGCTAAATCCGTGATTAATTCTCAGTTCTTAGCCTACGCGTGGTATCACAGGGACATCTCACACAGTTGATTTCACCTTTCTTCTAGAGATGCTTTCTTCACTTGGCTTTGAGGACACACCCCCTTCTAAATCTTCCTCCCACCTCACTGTAGGCTCCTTCTCAATCTCCCTTTGCTGGTTCCTTCTCTTTTCCCAAACATGCATGCCCCTCTTCTCTGCCTACACATACTTCCCTGTGGATGTCACCTGGTCTCATACTTTAAACAAGGAAATGCCAAGGATTCCCCAAATTTTGTCTCCAGCCCAGATCACTCTCTTGAATTATAGGCTTACACGGCCAACTGTACACTTGGGAACTCCATTTAACTTATCCAAAACCAGGGGCACCTGGGTGGCTCAGTGGGTTAAAGCCTCTGCCTTCAGCTCAGGTCGTGATCCCAGGGTCCTGGGATCGAGCCCTGCATCGGGCTCTCTGCTCAGCAGGGAGCCTGCTTCCCCCTCCCCCCGCCGCCTGCCTCTCTGCCTACTTGTGATCTCTGTCAAATAAATACATAAAATCTTAAAAAACAAACAAACAAAACCAAAAAACTTACCCAAAACTGATCTCCAGATCCACGCGCCAACCTGCTCTGCCTATATAGAGCCATCTCTACATCAGTAAGCGGCATCACCATTCTTTCCATTCCTTAGGCCAAGAATCTCGAAGTCCTATTCTCTCTCGTATTTTTCACATACAATTCATCAGAAAATCCTCTTGGCTCTCAGTTGGGATATTTTCCAATCATACTTATTTTTATTTTTAAATTTAACTCTTTCATCTACCTGGAACTTACTTTGGCATAAATGTAAGACAAAAATCCTAAGACTACAAACTTTTTCAAAAAGATAAACACTGGTTCCCAAGCTGCTTATTAAATAATACTTCCTAGTGAGCATGTTGATTTTAGACTCCGAATTTTCCTTGGCTTAACAAAGTTGTTCTCTATTATAACTTCGATTTCTTCTGTTTTTTCTTTCCCCTAGAATTTTCTTCAGGAACATTAATAACCTATAGATAGGATGACTATCCTCTGCCTCTGATTCTCCTGTCACCCTTCTCAAAACATCTCTGAAACTGAGATGTGTCTTATAAACAGTGGCACCTTACATCTGTCTACACAGGCAGCTGTCACTGCCTGCACAGGTGTGCATCCATTCAACAACAAGCTCTCCGAAAATTCTGGAACTTGACTCATTTTTTTCCTGGTGAAACAGCTGGATAACTGCTACCTCTAAGACAGAAGCATCAAGTAGAAAACCACAGACATCAACTCTAAGTTTAAAACTGGATTCTAAATATGAAGTTTGGGGAATACCTTAACTAATCTATATTCCTATTTCATTATTTTCAGGTGTTTAACAAGTGATACTGATTAAAATCTATACATTAAAAACCTATATTTAGGGGCGTCTGGGTGGCTCAGTGGGTTAAGGGTCTGCCTTCGGCTCAGGTCATGATCTCAGGGTCCTGGGATTGAGCCCCGCATCTGGGCTCTCCGCTTGGTGGGGAGCCTAACTCTCTGCCTACTTGTGACCTCTCTGTCAAATAAATAAATAAATTTTTTAAAAAATATATATTTAAATACCTTAAGAGATCATTCAGTGAATACAAAATAACAATTTTAAGTGATAACAAAGCATCCTATCCTAGTTTGTTAGGTCTTTCCCCATTAGCATTACACGTGATGTGTGTTACGATGGGCAGTCTTCGCCTTGGTAAATAAGGTATCCACAATCAAAGCCCTCAAATCTCTAACGATGTGAGTCATCATCACCTGTTGCCTGAATTTCTGCAAGAGCCTCCTCCCAGGTCTGCCTGCTTCTGCCCTAAATCCCTGTCCCAGTCTACTTTTCAAAGAGCCGTCAGCGACCCTTTAAAACCGGAGCTATGCCATGGGAACGGAGACTCTGCAGTGTCTGCATTTCACTTAGAGTAAATGCCCAAGTACTTGCAGTGGCCCTCCAGGTGTCCATGAGCTCGCTCACCCTGCCCCACCTCGATCCTGGACTCATCTAGCGCACTCTGTCTTCGTCCCCTCTCTGGGCCCCTTCCTTAGTCAGGCTCCTCTACCTGTTTCTCTGTCTGGGCCATTCTTGCTCGATCTACCTACTTCGCCAACTCCCTCACTCCGTTCCGAGTCTCTGCTCCAGTGGCCCCTCCTCGCAAACCTTGGCAAAGGCGAGTGAACCGTACAGCCCATGTTCTGTCTTGGGTACTCCCACTCTCTTGCTCTTTCTTTAAAAGCTACCTACCACCCTTTAAAATGTCATTGTTCATTTGTCCTTAACGTACTCTTTACACCCAGTCCCCAGACTGAATACATCTAGAGGACGGAGCCCTTCACCTGGTCTGGTGCATGGTGCACCATATGAAACACTGACCGCAACCGTGGCACAGCCACTTGCCAAAAGGTTCAGCGATACCAAAGAAACACATTTCAAGTGAATGCGGTGACAGTGACAGTACAAGGTGTATATTAAGTAACCAATTCTGATTTATTTGTTTAGTTACGACGCAGTTCCCTTGTGCCAGGGCACCTGGCGCCTGGGGAAAGGATCTCTGGTCTATGCATCGCATATAAACTGGATAATATCAGTGAGATGGAATTCCAAACATGTTTAATACCAGTTTCTTTACGCTTCTTTTAATTAAAAATACAAAACAGCTTTTAAAAGAAAGTATGTCTTACCGGTAGGTCGGTGAAAGCAATACCTAAAACACAAACAAAACAAAAACCAAAAAAGTGGCATTAGACACGGTTTTTCAAAGGCAGACGATAGTGACAAGCTGAATTTAAACTGAAAACAAGGGAAGGAATGGCAAAGGAAGGAAAGGAAAAAATTTAAAACCTAGATATTAAATAGTGAGACCAGTCTTTTTCTCAGTTAACACCAACAGAGGTCTGAGCGAATGTTCTATCTCCCTTCGAGATCAACATCCTTGTTAGTCACTCCGCAGTGTTATTTCTGGTACTGCGACTGCATCCAGGACTCTGGTTTCAGACAGATCTTCTAAGCTATGTCAAGAACCTCATAAGAAAACTGGCTGCAAAACAGTCACATTTGATTTTTGACCAACACCCATTCTGCTTTATCGAGCCTTACCACTTAATCCTCCTCACCAACATTTAGCTTTTAAGTAATTCTGGGGGAAAGGGAAAGAAGAGATTTTTTTGTTACCAAGGGAAAAAAACTGAACAATGCAAAATACAGTACTTTTGTTTCTTTAAAAAAAATGTTTTTCCCCATGAAAGTACATTCTTAAATAACTTGAGTATTCTGCAAAAAAAACTCAATTCCTCATTCAAAGGATCAAGGGTTACACAGCTGAGAATTTCTCATGAATGTCCTCTGACAGTAATTTCACCACAGTCATGTTCAGGTACAAGTCAGAGGAGTAAGTCTACTGGCATCCCAAACTGATGATTTAATAATCTCTCTTCAAATATTTAAATACGCTACTTCACTGAAAATAAGATAATAAATAAACCAAGTATTTCTGTAGGATCTCATTCATATGCTTAAAAAGACTGAGCTCTAGAAAAACAGGAGATAGTCACTTACTCTCAATTCTTCCAGTCTAAACACACATTAAAACTAAAAAACCCACACCAACACCACTACCTTTCCCGTGTTGATCACCATCTAAAAACTGAGGGCGTTTCCACTGAATTATCTTTTAAGGCCTCTTCCCACTTGAGATTTTACGGCTCTGTAACTGTGCTGTACCATCAGAAAACACAACTATCTGACTCTGTCTATTAAAGTAATAAAACTAAAAGACAAACTATGCCTCTCTACCATATGGTTTTTAATAAATGTGTAAAAACAGTGGTTTGTAGTTAAGTCCTGTCTTTATGACTTTTAAAAACTAGTAAATTCATATTGGCTTGTCAAAAGGAAAGCAAAGCTGGAGGTCACCTAAGCTCCCCATAAAACAGATTACTTTTAGCTTCATTAATGAATAGAAAGCAAAGTGACCATAGGCCAAATATGAAAATTTATTCTAAAATTCTCAGAAAACTAAAAAGGATACAGGAAACAATACAGAATATTTTAATAAAATATTACCAATTGTATCTTAATATCTTAATCATAATTTAGCAGCCTAAAAAGTTATTTTCCTCAAAGACATCTACTATAGCAAAGATGGTCTACTTTTACAGTTCTAGCCAAAATTCCTTTTTGTTAATAATTACTGAAATCCTCAGTCTTTATCATAAACGCTAATGAAAAACCCAACTCAATTCCACAGATTAACATTTTTGAAACAGCTACCACAACCTGTACACATTCAGACCACAAAAAGATGCCACTTTAGTAAGTGAGATTTAAATTTTACCTGGAAGACAATTTTTTATATTTATAATTTTCTGATATGTCAAAAGGCTTTTCAAAAAGTGATCTTCAATTGATGATTTTCAATAAAACAAAGTAAAAAAACTTCTAATTAAATTAACCTAGATACTGAACTGTTTCTCCTTTAACTATTTTCTCAAATAAAAACTTTTTCAGTTCTATTTCTATGATCAGTAAATATATATTTTTAAAACCTTCATGAAAAAGAAACTAAAGATGTATCAGCTTTTGGGTAAAAATGATCCACTCCGGGAAGTACAACAGTATGTAAATAATATTTTTATCTTCTAGATGCTAGAAACTGGACCAGAGGGAAGCATACTTCCGTGAAGACCCAGAGAGTAAATCTCTCCCACTCTCCAGGCTCTACGGTCTCCGTCACAAGCACTCAGTCCTGCCACTGGACAGAAAAGCGCTGTACACATCGCACAAACGAATGGGAGCGGCTCTGTTCCCATGAAACTTAAAGCACAGACAGGAGACCAGTCTGGATCATGAGCTGTGGCAGGCTGACCTCTGTTCTAAAGGAGTGACTTTTTACCACTGCATCCCTAGCATCTAGCCCAGACTCTGGCTAACAATGATAACAACACGGAATGAGTACTCACTATGTGCCAGGCAATCACCTAAGAACTTTGCATGCATTATTACAGTCTACTTTACCAACCAAAGAAAGGCAGGTATTACAGTGGTCCTACTTACAAATTGAGGCACAGAAATATTAATTTGCATAAGGTCACATGGCCCAAGCTATGAGACAAACTCAGGCAACTAAAGAACCCAATATTAACAGCTCTTATATTGCCTATGTACTTAATATAACATGAAATTTATACATGAATACTGACAAATGTCTCAAAAATTTACTTAAAATTAGAACATGATTTTATCATGAAGTACCCTTTTCTTAAGAAGTATTTTAATTAGGTTTTAAATAGGTTTCTTATTCAAGAGAAAATCTCAATATTAATATTCGTGAAAATCTAACAAGAAACAAATAAAATCACATCACCTATGATCTTTCTATTTCCCAAAACAAAATTCCTTCTCTGGAATAAAGTTTTAAAAAACAGTAATAAGACTAATTTTTGGTTTAAAAATATGTCTTCTTTTGCATTTTGGAATCAAAGGTCATACTTAAAAGCTGATTTCTACAGTTTAATTTAAGATCAAATACCTTAAGCAAGCAAGGCAACTAAGACCACCCTGGGTTAAATGCTGTGATGAGTCAGAGCCAGGATAGTAACACGGAATAAACTAGAGGCTATGTCATCTGGAAAGGGGCCGGCCACAGCAATCAAATCACAAATCCACACATCTCCTGGTGTACTGAAGCAACACTCCTGTGTGGACTTGGGAGAACCTTTTTGTTGCTAAGACAGGACTTTAAAATCAGTAATAATATTCAGAACGAAAAGACTTAAGCTCCATATAAAAGTGAAGACACTAATTTTATATCAGGAATATGACAGCTATTACCAATGCAGCCAGAAATCTAGAATTTTCTACTATGAAATGAAAGACACAACAGTTTTTGTGTTACATTAAAGAACATCTATTATATGCCTAAGGACACTATTTGCAGTCTAATTTTTAAATACAATTTATGAGCACAATTAAATTTCTGCCTTCCAAGGCTAGTTTTTGCTTCCTTTTGCTTTACTTCATCAGAAGTAGTTTGCTTTGAATCAAGCACTTCTCTAGTAATGTGAAACCATTTTACTTTTAAAGCATCAGTCTTATTATCCTTCATAGTTTCTGTATAAAAACAAAAACAAAAAAACTTCTAAGAAAAGGGAATATAACCACCACACACAGTTCTCAATTTGAAACACAATGGGTGCATATGCAACCCAAAAGCCTGATTTTCTACTAGTCTTGGGATGGCTATGCCTCTATGTTTTCATTAATTTATTTTTTTATTTACCATCTGTCTTTTATCCTTGGAAGTTTTGCTGTTATGGTTTTAATTCTGCTCCTTTCTGCAGAACTTGTAGTCATCACCAAAGGGCAGGCCTGCCCTTTTAGTGGGTCAAATGCCTTTCCTTTGGTTGATAGTATCAAGACTCTCCTTCATTATTACCCCATCTACACTAAAAACTGACAGCCTTTTTTCCTTAGTACCTGTTACCTAGAGAATTCAGTCATACTATGAAGTGTTTAGTATCTTACTCAAAGCAGAAAAGACTCAGAATTTCTATTACTAGAATAAATATGGGAGCATGGGGATTATTTTCAGTTACTCCCATATATGTGATACAACGTGGCGTTGCAGAACGCAAATTTTTACCATTTCCTCAACTTCCACCTGGAAAGAACAAAGAAATAACATCCAGAGGCATGTACTTACAATCGAGGACTACACAACAAATGTGACTACCATGCTGTAAGTACAATAACCACAATATTTGATTACTTTACATGCAATACATTATCTTAGTACCTAAACTATGTCCATTCTTGGTGTAGAAGCAGGTATTGTTGATAAGGTTAACACAACAGCCAATGACATCACCAGTCGTAAAAGTTGGTCCATAAGGTTGTCCCGTTCCAGAAGAACAAAATGAATGTCCATCATCCCCATGATAACCATATGAATGTTTATCCCAGCCTAAAGAGAAAGTTCCAGTATATTTACAATGAAAAGTAAGGTTCCTCTGTACTAGAGCTATTCACTAAGATTATGACAAGAAAAGCAAGAATAGTACAACAGATGATAGCACAAAAGTAAAACTCTCAAATGTACATTTAAATTCCCAATAATGACGCCACATGATTTCTACATTAAAATACTGTTTACAACACTAAGGAAAATAAATCTAACACACAGAAGACTAAAACATGTATTAAACAAGACTCTTACCATTAAAAAAAAAGGCAAGACACATTTTCCATGCATAGTTCCTTTGCTAATAAACCCAAGGAATTTTGCTTTGATTTACACACACACAGAGTTTAATATAAAATAGAAGATTTTTCTATTTTCAAAGTTTCCTCCCAAACTAATTTTTAACATTAGTAAAAATACCAGAAAATATAATCCAAGAATCATTTTCATCTGATTAATGGCTTTGGGAAACAGTTCTGCCATCTCACCTGACACCTTCCTTAGCTCACTTGGACTATTAGCCTCCATTCCCAGAATACTGAATAAATGAAAACAGGTTAAAAGCCAGGAATGTACTGGGTAGCAAAGAGAATTAATCACATTAAAATATTTTAAGTCATTGATATGACTATGTAATAGAAGTTAAAATACCAAAACAAGCAAAAACATAAAACAAAAAAATGCAATGTAGATATGTTTTGCTAAATAGCATAAAATTTAAATTTTTAAAAACCACCTGGCTTCCACTTCGAACTCATAACATAGAGGAGATTAAAAACACAGGAAATCAATGTACTTAACTATTTCAATTATTACTTCAAATTTTTAGACAGAAAGATATAGCCATTAAGACAGTACTATAATTCAATTACAAGTACCTGGTAGTCTATTCATGTTCACACCTTGAGCAGAAAGACCAATTCCCATGTAACTGTTAAAAAAAAGAAAGGGGGGGGGCAGAGAGAGGAACAAAAGCAGGTTATTATAACCACATATGTAAAAATTACCAAATATCTGAAACATATCAGAACCCAACCCAAGTTGAAACTCACAGGACAGCTACAAAAAAATTTTACAATTCATTAAACAGCAAAAAAGGCAATACTAAGCAGCAATAAAACTCAGATGCACAGTAAATTCCTATAATACTCATTCTTAAATACACCCAAAGTACTAGTAATAATTATATACTCTACTAACAACTATAAAAACCTTTCAACTTATCTACACATAAGTATTTAGGATTAAGATTTCTAATAAAAAGCGTAGGGGGACTTGTGGAAGAAAAAAGAAACAATACTTAGGAAACTACTATATTTCCAAAAAGACACAGTAATAATCAAGACCACAAAAAAAGGGACATGGATACATATTTGGAAAAAATGTCAAATTCACATAAAAACATGTGAAATACTTAATAAAATTACACTTAAAAGTATGTACTGTAGGGGCGCCTGGGTGGCTCAGTGGGTTAAAGCCTCTGCCTTCAGCTCAGGTCATGATCCCAGGGCTCTGGGATCAAGTCCCACATTGGGATCTCTGCTCAGTGGGGAGTCTGCTTCCTCCTCTCTCTGCCTACTTGTGATCTCTGCCTGTCAAATAAATAAATAAAATCTTTTTTAAAAAAGTATGTACTGTATAGTATCCATGTACCAGTTTTCTTAGAATTTGGCAAAATGACAAAATCAAATTAAAGATAAGATTCTTTGTTTTTAATTTATCAAACCAAAAGAACAAAATTATCTCCAAAAAAAGAAATATAAAAGGAAAAATTATTGAAGTGTGATTCATTTTAGAAGCTTATAAAAATACTAAAAAAACCCAATAAAGATAGCTGAAAAGTGGAGAGTATAAAACAACACACTTGTAAGTAGTGATGCAAAAAGAAAAAGAAAAGCCACCAACTAAATAAAAGAATAAGGTGAATCCAGTTTGTGAAACGGCTGACTATGATTGCATCAAGATATAAAATGGCACTTGATAAATTTTGCTACCATTTTTTTTTTTTTAAGATTTTACTTATTTGACTTATTTGAATAGAGACACACATAGAGCATGAGCATGAGCATGGGGAGGAGCAGGGATAGAGGAGCAGAGGGAGAGGGAGAAGCAGACTCCCCCCTGAGCAAGGACCTTGACATAGATAGGCCTAGATCCTGGAACTCCAGGATCATGACCTGAGCTGAAGGCAGCCGCTAAACAGACTGAGCCACCCAGGCGCCCCTCAGCTACCATTTTTAATAAAAACTCAGCCAAAATAAAAGCAAACTAAAATACGACACACTTTTTACCAAATCTAATACAACAAGTATTCAACAGTAAACACTAAAGCCATTTCCATTAAAATCAGGACATGGAATTGTCTACTACAACAGTTAAACAGTATTTTGAAGGTTTCAGATAATTTAGTAATATAATGAAAACAACCAGTATTAATATTAAAAGATATAAAATAATCTTTATTTTTAGTTGCCATGATTATATACATAGAAAACTACAGAAACTACTAAGAGCTTAGAAGATAAACTCTCACGTGGACACACTGTAGAATATCGATAACACATAATCCTAAAAGCTTACGAAGAGAAAAGGCAGATTATCTCCCCCCAAAAAGGACCATTTATGACAATAAACAATGGCACAAAGCACTAAGGATAAAGAACTGCCAACCTAGAACTGAATGCCCAGATAAAGTATCATTGAAAATGAGGGCAAAATAACGTATTTTAAGACACTAAAAAGCTAACAGCTTACTTTCCGCAGAACCTCACAAAAGAACTATTTGAAGATGTGCTTTAGTAGAAAGATAAGTGGAAAAAATGAGAATACATGGGTCAAAGAAACAATAATCAACACCAAAAAAATCATGAAATATATACTTAAAATGAGCCAGATTATTTAAAAATACTATTGCTTTCAAAATCTGTAACCCATATATAATATGCTAGAATCTAATTAATGGTACTTTACATAAAAAGACACAGGAAAATATCACCCACATTCAAGAGAACAGAAACAAAAGAGAATGACTCTGAGATGGTGAAGTGTTTGAAATTAAAATATAAAGAATTTTGAAGCAGCTGTTGTTACAATGCTCATGGACGTAAAGAGAAATGTGCTTGTACTGAATGAAATGGTAGCAATTTCAACAAAGAAAAAGAATTTTAAAAAAACCAAAATTCTGGAGCTGAAAAATATCTGAAATTAGCATTTACTTATGTACTTAATAGCACACTGGAAATGGCAAAATGAGTAAGTAATGATGAAATCAGAGCAAGCTGAAGAACAGAGAAAAAATATTAAGGCTAAAAAACAGAGTCAGCTGAGGCAGCATCAAAAGGTCTATCAAACATGTAACCAGAGTCCCACAAGGAGAAAAAGAGAGTGGGTCCAAAATTCAGAGAACAATTTTCCAGATTTGGGATAAGAAAAAGATCTATAGGTTCAAAAAGCATAGCAAACCTCACAGGTTCAATACCAAGAAAAGCACACCGAGGCACAAATCAGTCAAACTGCTGAAAACGTAAAAAAATAATAATAAAACAAAATAAAAGAACAAACACTGAAAGCAGCCAGGAAAAAAAAGACATTTTACTGTCATAGGAACACTGAGCTGAACACTAGCGCATTTCTCCTAAGAATATAGGAAGCCCAGAAGACAGTGAAAATGAAATCTCTATTAAACCAAAGCTGGGGGAAGGGGGACTCGTGCTTTATTATCACATTTAAGGTCCTTAAAATGACTACACTATACAAAATCATGCAGTAAAAACCACAGGGCTTATCAGAAAAAAATGGGGTTACAAGCACAGCATTCCTAACTCCATCAGTAACACATTAAAAAAAAGGGAAGAACCCAACTTTAAAAAACCCCAATTCAATAAAAAACAATTTTACACACACTAAATTGTTTAAGATACATAAACACCACAATAAATATGCCACTTTACACTGAAAAAGATCTGAAGTTTAGTTGGGGAAGTAGGTGACACAGCACTATAGCTTGTGGGTTATTGTGAAGTGATGGAAGGAAAGTTACTTGATGCGCAAATCTGTCCCAGCAGATGTGGACGGGTGTGGCTCGTAACACGCAGTGAACCAACATAGTTGGTACATGTCTGAGGTGTTGCAGGACATATAAAAACAAGCTCAAATTCAACAGCAGTGAGGGAGTGGCAAGAGTTTTAAAGCACATGAACAAAAATGTATTACTGTGGTACTCTGTGTTTAGCAAAGGAAACAGACATAAAAAATTTTCAGATCAACATATCAATACAGATATTTTCAATTTTTCAAATATTTTCAATATTTCAAATATTTTACATTTACTACCGTTTTTAAAATTATGGTTGTACCAAATATCAAATAAAAGAGACTAAGAAGACTAGTTTAATTCCTACTATAGACAGGTTTAAGTCCACTAGAGCTTGTTAGTTTCCCATCTGTTCTCTCCATTCATCCTTTCCTATGTTCTTTGTATTTTTCTATATTTAATCCTTGTTAACTTTTTGCTATACATTTTGGTACTGTATTAATGAACACCATGTAACTGTAAAAAGTACACCTTTGACATATCTTTGATTGAATTAGTATATTTATCACATGATGACAATGTAACACAAAGCTTTTTAAAGCCTGTTTACCTCTTCCCACATTTTTGCTACTGTTGTCATGTTTTATTTCTTAAGATTTTATTTATTTGTCAGAGAAAGAGAGAACAAGGAGGGGGATTCTGCATGCACAGGGAAAATCAGACTCCTTTGCTGAGCAAGGAGCCCGATGCAGAACTCAATCCCAGGACCCTGGGACACAACCCGAGCTGAAGGCAGACACTTAACCGACTAAGCCACCCAGACATCTCATGTTTTATTTCTTTACATGTTGCACACACCACAGGAATGTCACCATTATTGCTTTATATAGTTAATGCTATTTTACTCAGTTAGATACACAATAGACTTCTCATCAGAAACCATGGAAGCCAGCGGGCAGTGGAATGACATACTGTGACGCTGAAAGAAAAGCCTGTAAAGCAAGAATTCTATATGGAGCAAATCTATACTTCAAAAATGGAGAAGCTAAGATGTTCCCAACTAAACAAAAACTGAAAATTTCTAACAAACCGGCATATTAAGAAATAATAAGGTGGAAAAGAAAGGAAACTAGGCAGTAACTCAAATCCACACAAAGCAAGGACATCAATAGAGGTAACTACATAGATAAACATAAAAGACAGTATAAATGACTTGTTTCTAATTGTGTCTAAAAAACAAAGTAATTATACATTTGGGTTTAAATTGTATACATATATAATTTCATGACAGTAACAGCAAAAAGGAGAAAGCAGAAAATAGATATACTATGTTGCAAAATTTAACATACTATTGGAATTAAGTTGGTATCAATCCAAATTATATTTTCCTATTAAGATACTATGAGTAATCCTCCAGAGCAACCACTAAGAAAATAATTCAAGAGGCACCTGGGTGGCTCCATCAGTTAAGCGTCTGACTCTTGGTTGTGGCTCAAGGTCCTGATCTGAGGGTACTGGGATGGAGCCCTGCATTGGACTCTGCACTCAGCAGGGAGTCTGCTTAGGATATTTTCTCTTCCTCTGCCCCTCTCCCTGTTAGCTCACTCTCTTAAATAAATAAATAAATCTTAAAGAAAAAAAAAAAAAGAACTCAAGAACTACAGAGAAGAAAGCACAATGAAATTAAAAGGTACACTAGAAAACATCTAATTCACACAAAAGAAAGCAACACCTGGCTGGCTCAGTCAGTAAAGTATGTGACTCTTGATCCTGGGGATGTTGAGTTCAAGCCCCATATTGGGTATAGAGATTACTTAAAAATACAACTTAAAAAAAAAAGAAGTATCTCTAATAATCCAACTCTCTACTTTGAGAAACTAGACAATGAATTTCTTTTTTTAAAAAACCACAAAACCCTAATAAACCCAAAGCAGGCAATAGGAAGGAAATAATAAAGATTAAAGCAGAAATCAATGAAATAGAGACCAGAAAAACAAAAGAATCAATGAATCCAAAATTTGGTTCTACTAAGAGGAAAAAAGACTCAAATTAATCAAATCAGGAACAAAAAAATGGTAATTACTACCAAAGTGAAAAAAAAGATTTTCAGGAAATAAAAAGAATTGTAAGAAAATTCTATGAACAACTATATAGCAACATATTACATAACCTACTTAAAATAGACAAATTTCTAAAAGTCATAAACTACCAAAAATGAATAGCAATCTTAAAACTTCCCACAAAGAAATGCTATACTCATAAAAAGAATAAAAATATAAAATATTTTTATATTATATAAAAAGCAAACGCATCCATATTGTAAAGATAGGAGTAAATATCCTCTATTCACATACAACACAATTTTGTATATAAAAAATCCTAATGAAGCCCTACCAAAAAACTAATATACAAGTTCAGCAAGATTGCAGGATACCAAGTTCAATACATGCAAAAATCAGATGGCTTCATTGGTGAACTCTACCAAACACAAAGAGAAATTACCACCAATCTTTAGACTCTTCCCCACAAATTAGGAATACTTTCTAACTAATCCTACACACAGCCAGTGTTACCCTACTGTCAAAATCAGACAGACACCACAAGAAAACAACAGAAACTATCCTTTATGAATATATGTGCTCAAATCTTCAACTAGCAAACCAAATCTGGCAACACACAAAAAGGATTACACATCACGACCAAAGGGAAATTTATCCTAGAAATACGGTTGACTTAGAAACATACTCAATGTAAAACACCATACTAGAGAATAAAAAATAAAAGCAACATGATCATTGACAAAGAAACAGAATCAAGACAAAATCCATCATCTCTTCTTTATAAAAACACTCAACAGGGGCGTCTGGGTGGCTCAGTGGGTTAAAGCCTCTGCCTTCAGCTCAGGTCATGATCCCGGGGTCCTGGGATCAAGTCCCACATTGGGCTCTCTGCTCAGCAGGGAGCCTGCTTCCCCCTCTCTCTGTTTCTGCATGCCTCTCTGCCTACTTGTGATCTCTGTCTGTCAAATAAATAAATAAATAAATAAAATCTTTGGGGAAAAAAAAAACAAAAACAACACTCAACAAATCAGGAATAAAAGGGAACCTCCAAAACTGGTAAAAAAACATCTATTTAAAAAAATCCATAGCTAACATCATCATACTTAATGGTAAAAGATTAAATACTTCCCCCTTAAACAAGAAAAGAGGACTTCTACCATTTCTATTCAAAATAGGACTGGAGGTTCTAGCTTGGGCAATAAGGCAAGAAAAAGCAAATGCATCCATATTGGAAAGATAAGAGTACATCCTCTATTCACATATGACACAATTTTGTATATAAAAAATCCTGAAGAAGCCCTACCAAAAAACTAATATACAAGTTCAGCAAGATTGCAGGATAACAAGTTCAATATGCAAAAATCAGTTTTGGGGCGCCTGGGTGGCTTGGTTGGGTGTCTGACTCTTGATTTTGGCTCAGGTCCATGGCCTCAGGATAGTGTGATCAAGCCCCACTTGGCCTCCATGCTCAGCAAGGACTCTGCTTGGGCTTCTCCCTTTCCCTCTCCCTCATGCTCATGTATGCAGTCTAAATAAATAAATTTTTAAAAATCTTTAAAAAATCAGTTTTATTTCTACTCTTCAGCAACAACTGGAAAATGAATTTAAGAAAACAATTCCATTTACAACAGAATTAAGAAGAAAAAAATATCTAGAAATAAACAACAAAAAGTGCAAGACTTGAACACTAAAACCTACAAAACACTGTTGAAAGAAATTAAAGAACACCTAAATAAATGGAAAGATAACCATGTTCATGGACAGGAAGAATACTGTTAATGCGGTTAAAATGGTAATGCTACTTTAATTACTCTAGAGATACAAGGCAATTCCTATCAAAATTCCAACTTACTTTCCTGCAGAAATTAAACTGATTCGGAAATTCATATGGAAAAGCAGGGGGCCCAGGATAAAGAAGAAACTTGGTGGACTCACACTTCACAATGTTAAAACTCACTAAAGTTAAAATAATTAAGAGAGTGTATTATTACTGGCTTTAGAACACACATATATTAATGCAACGGAATTAAGAATTTAGAAATTAACCCTAAGGTTTATGGTCAATTGATTTGGACAAGAGAAACAGGAAAATTTAATGGAAGAAAGTTTCTTCAACTGATGCTAGGACTAGATGTATCTATGCAAAAGAATGAAAGCAAAGCAATGCCTCAACACCGTATATAAAAATTAACTCAAAATGGTTTAGAAAACTAAGCGGAAGAGCTAAAAGTTTAAACTCTTAGAAACACCAGAGTAAATCTTCATAACCTTGGATTAGGCAACAGTTTCCCAGATATTACACCAAAAACATAAGTAACAACAACAAGATAAACCTGACTTCATAAAATTATAGAACTTTTGTGTGTTGAAGAATATGGTCGAGGTATTTGAAACAAGAGAAAATATATGCAAATCATATAGCTGTTAGGGGATTTCTATCAGAATACATAAACAACTCTTAGAACTTCGCAATAAAAGAAAATCCAACCAATACACAGGCAAAGGACCTGAATAGACATTTCTCCAAAGAAAATATACAAATAGCCAATAAGTACATGAAATTAGTCATTAGGGAACTGCAAATCAAAACCACTATGAGATCTCACTTCACACACCCTAAGATGCCTAGAATCAAGAATACATGTGTTGGCAAGAATGAGCATTTAGAATTTTCGCAGTTGGTGACAATAAAAAACAGTGCAGTCACTTTGGAAAACTGGCAGTTCCTTGAAATGGTAATCACAGTTTCTCTATGACCCACCAATTCAACTCCCGCCATCTATCCAGGAGAAATGAAAACATATCCACACAAAGAAAGTTACACAAATGTTCATAATAATATCATTCATAATAGCTAAAAATATACTTCTACCTACTGACGAGTGGATAAACAAAATGTGGTATATCCTTACAATGGAATATTATTTGGAAACAAAAAGGGATGGAATACTGATATATGCTACAGCAGGAATGAACTCTGAAAACATTGTTACAATAAATAAGCCACAGAGTCCCTGGGTGGCTCAGTCAGTTGAGCATCTGGCTCTTGGTTTTGGCTCCAGTCCTGTCCTAATCTCTCATCTCAGGGTCGTGGAGTTGTTCTCAGGAGAGTTTGCTTCTCTCCCTCTCCCTGTTTACTCTTCCCTACCTCCTCTCTCTCTCTTTCTAAAATAAATGGATGGATCTTTGGGGGAGGGGGGATAAGCTGAAAACAAAACAAAGGACACCTGCCGTAAGGCGCCACTTACATAAAATGCCCAGTGTAGGCAAATCCACAAAAAACAAAATCGGGTAAGTGGTTGCCTTGGATTGGGAGAAGTGACTGCTAATGGATATGGGATTTCTTTTTCAGGTGATAATATCAATTCTAAAATTAAACAGTGGTGAGGGTTGCACAAGTCTGTGAACATACTAAAAACTACCTAATTGTATGCTTTTAAGGATAAATGTTTATGATTTTAAATTATGTCTCAATAAAACTGTCATTAAAGCATAAACAAGAGGTCTTTTGTTTTCAGCTCCAGTACATAAAGAGCTTGGATTCTGTCTTCCCCACAAGAAAAAAGAAGTTGGACAAATAAAAAAGCTACAGGGTTTACCATGAGCAGGAGCCTCTGAAGAAAGTAAGTGTTAAGAATACTTTTTTTTTTTTTTTTAGTGTTAAGAATACTTTATAAAAAGTAACTATGAGGGGCGCCTGGGTGGCGCAGTGGGTTATAAAGCCTCTGCCTTAGGCTCAGGTCGTGATCTCAGGGTCCTGGGATCGAGTCCCACATCGGGCTCTCTGCTCAGCGGGGAGCCTGCTTCCCTCTCTCTGCCTGCCTCTCTGCCTCCTTGTGATCTCTGTCTGTCAAATAAATAAATAAAATCTTAAAAAAAAAAAGTAATTATGAATTCCTGAAGGCAGAGTATAAACTAGCTTGAAGCTTTAAAATCCCCAAAAGCCCAGTCTTAACCAAGGCGGCCACATATTCATGAGTTTTTACCTTCAGTGGCTCTGCCAGATTATCATTCAGGAGGAAAAAAATTTCTTCCAGTTTGGGGCATGGGAAGAGGTAAAGTAACCATTCTGAGATATGGCCAGAGCAATGTGTCCTCCTTTTATTGGTTTGGTTTATTTTATTATTTATTTTTTATTTGTATTTTTATTTGTATTTTTATTTGTATTTTTATTTTTATTTTTATTTTTATTTTTATTTTTTTTATTTTTATTTTTATTTTTATTTTTTGAGAGAGAGATGGGAGCAGAGAGGGAAGAGCTGAGGGAGAGAATCCCAAGCAGGCTATATGCCGTTTGCCTTCATGATTAAAGAGGGAGAAGAAGAGAAGACTAAAATTCTTCTAAGTTCGTGGTAAAGGAAGGGACTCTAATTCACTCTAACAACTGAAATTTAATCTTAAAATTAAAGAACCCGGGGCACCTGGGTGGCTCAGTCGTTAAGCATCTGCCTTCGGCTCAGGTGATGGTCCTAGGGTCCTGAGATCAAGCCCTGTATGGGGCTCCCTGCTCTGTGGTAAGCCTGCTTCTCCCTCACCCACTCCCTCTGCTTGTGTTCCCTCTCCTGCTGTCTCTCTGTCAAATAAATAAAATCTTTTTTAAGGAGTTTCTAGGGAAACCCCAAATAGTGGAAACAAAAACAAGGAAACCTGAGAAAAATGAAGCCTCTGACACCATCACACAATACACACACCAAACAAACATTAAACACAACTTGAGTCCTAGCCAGATTCTTCACACTAAAGATCTATTAATGTAAGTTCCTATCACCCAATAGAGCACATAAAATTTTCAACAGAAAAATTACACTGAATGCTAAAAAGCAAGACAAATACATTCTGAAGAAACAAAGCAAGCATCACAACCAAACTCAGATAAGACAGAGATTTTGGAATCATCAAACTAAGAATTTAAGATAACTGTTATTAATATACTAAGCTATGAAAAATAGTTTTTTTAATGCTGGAAGTTAAAAATACTACCACGAAAATGCTTTTGATGATTTCATCATTAGACTAAACACGAAGCAATCAGTAAGCCTTAAGATATATGTTAATAAAAACCTCCCAGACTGAATTGCCAAGAGAAAAACAGGAATGAAAAAAATCAGAAGAGAGCACGTAAGAACTGGCAGGACAACTATGAAAGGTATAACATACACATAATGGGCATACCAAAAGAAGAACAAAGAAACTTGGGTATTTTAAGTAATCATGGCTGGGAAATTTTTCTAACATTAGCAACAGGCATGAAACCAAAATTTCGGAAAGCTCAGAGAACACTAAATGGATAAATTTCATAACATCAACACCTAGGCTTATATTCAAATTTCAGAAAGAAATTCTTGAAATAAACTAAAGGACAAAATGAAACAAGAACTCACCTTTAAGGAAGAGGATTAATTAAGAATCACATCAGACTTCCTCCCAGAAACCATGCAAACAAGATGACACTGGAGTGAAATGTCTGAGTGTCGAAAGAAAAAACTAATCCAGAATTCAATAACCAGCAAAATTATCCTTCAAAAGTTAAAGACAAATACTTTATCAGGCAAACAAAAACTGAAGAACTGCCAATAGACTTGCCTCGCAAGAAATACTGGAAGCTCTTTAGAGAGAAGGAAAAAGCATAGATAAGAAACTCAGATTTAGGATCGCCTGGGTGGCTCAGTGGATTAAGCCACTGCCTTCGGCTCGGGTCATGATCTCAGGGTCCTGGGATGGAGCCCCACATCCCCCTCAGCATCCCTGCTGAGCAGAGAGCCTGCTTCCCCCTCTCTCTCTGCCTGAATCTCTGCCTACTTGTGATCTCTCTCTCTGTCAAATAAATAAAATCTTAAAAAAAAAACCCAAAACTCCGATTTAGGGGCGCCTGGGTGGCTCAGTGGGTAAAGCCTCTGCCTTCGGCTCAGGTCATGATCCTAGGGTCCTGGGATCGAGCGCTGCATCAAGCTCTCTGCTCGGCAGGGAGACTGCTTCTTCCCTCTCTCTCTGCCTGCCTCTCTGCCTACTTGTGATCTCTGTCAAATAAATAAATAAAATCTTTAAAAAAAAAATGTTCAATTAAAACCAGAGAAGAAAACAGATTTAAAATCATAATAATAAAGCAACAAGGAACAAATGCAATGAACAGAAAGCAATTGCAAATAATGCTGACATTAACCCAACTACAACAAGCGTCACTTTCGATGTGAAAGGTCTAATTTACCAATTAAAAGAAAACTGACAGACTGGATAAGAAAACAAAGCCCAAGTATATGTCACCTACAAGAAGCTCACTTTAAATATAAAGACACAGACAATTAAAGGTAAAGGGTTGGAGAAAGGTATACCATACTAATTAATACTAATCAAAAGAAAGCAGGGCTAGCCATTTTTTCAAAGCAAGTTTAACAAGGAAAATTACCAGAATTAAAGGGAAGCATTTCATAATGACACAATTCTCGAAGAAGACATAATAACCCTTAATGTCTGTGCACCTTACAACAAAGTGTGAAAAGCTGTGAGGCAGAAACTGATGGAACTGCAAGGAAAAACAGCTAAATCCACTATTGTAACTGGAGACATCAACAAATTTGTATTATTAACTGGCAGGCAGAAAATAAGGACGTAGTCAAACTCAGGAGCACCATCAATCAACTGGATTTCATTGACATTTATAGAACAGTTCAATTGTATTCTGTTCGAGTAACAGCAGAATACACATTCTTCTCAAGCTCACAAAACCATTCACCCAGACCACCTTCTGCTCCAGCAATCATCCCCCTAGGTATTTACCCAAATGAGCTGAGGCCTTATGTCCAGACAAAACTTGCACATGAATGTATATGACAGCTTTGTCCAGAACTGTTAAAAACTGGCAGTAGCCAAGACGTCCCTTGATAGGTGCATGGATAAAAACCGTAATACATCCATACAATGGAGGATTATTATTCAGTGATACAAAGAAAAATCTACCAAGCCATGAAAAGACATGGAAGAATCTTAAATGCATATTGCTAAGTGCAAAGAGGTCAGTTTGAAAAGGCTACATACTGTATGATTCCAATTATAACCCTCAAGAAAAAGTAAAATTATGGAGACAGAAAAAAGATCAGTAGTTGCCAGGAGTGTGGAGATGGGAGGGCAGAAGGGGGAAGGACGAATAGATTGAACTAGAGGAGATTTTTAGGGCAGCAAAACTATTCTGTATGACATTGCAATGGTGGGTACATGAGACTATGCATCTGGGCAGACCCCAGAGAGTGGTACAATACAGAGAGTAAGCCCAATGTAATGTAAGAACCTCAGTTAATAATAACATCAATATTGGTTTATTAATTTTAACAAATGTACATTAATGCAAGATGTTAGTAGGAGAAACTAGGGGAGTGCTTCATTTTTCTGTAAATCCAAAATTGTCCTAAAAACCAAAGTCTGCTATTTAGGGGGGAAAACATCATAAATAAATACAAAGGGCAAACAAATTAGGAGAAATGTTCTAACATACATAATAAAGAATTCTCCTTAATATACAGTCTGCTTAAAAGCAGAGAAAAAAATGTTCACACAAAAACCCATTTGCAAATACTTATGGCAGCTGCACTCATAATGGACGTATCAACAACACAAAGTCCTTCAACTGGGGAAGGGATAAATAAACCACTGCACAGCCTGACCATGGGATACTAACTCGGTTGTAATAAAAAGCAACACACTATTGGTACAAGCATCAGTGTGGATTAGTATCAAATGTACGATGCCAAAAGAAAGAAAGAAGTCAGTCTCAAAGATTACATATGATACAATTCCATTCGCATGCCATTTCTAAAAAAGAAAACCATTAAGGGAGAACGGTTTGATGGCTCTCAGGAGTCACCAGTGAAGAGAAGATTAATTAATGGTCATTCCCTTTTAGGGAAGTATGGGGAATGAAGAAATTGTTTTATATTGGGCACCTGGGTGGCTCAGTGGGTTAAGCCTCTGCCTTGGACTCAGGTCATAGTCTTGGGGTCCTGGGACTGAGTCCCGCATCGGGCTCTCTCCTTGGCAGGGAGCCTGCTTCCTCCTCTCTCTCTCTCTGCCTACTTGTGATCTGTCAAATGAATTAAAAAATCTTAAAAAAAAAAAAAAAGAAATTGTTTCATATCATGATCATGGTAGTGGCTGCAGGACTCTGCCTTTGCCAAAACTCACAGAACTATACAAACAAACAAAAAGGTAAATTTACATTAATTAAAATGCAGGGCTGTTTATATTATTTAAAAACCAAGGCTAACCTGTATGTGTAACAATAAAGGAAAGTAATAAATCACCTTATATGCATACATTAAAATGGGGAGCACTGTTGTATCTCCATCCCCAGAAGGCCCCACCCAGGCCCTGCGCCCTGCAAACGCCGTGGCTAGAGGAGGAAGGGATGGCCCCGGGCAGAGAAGCCAGCACACGCGGGAGGGCCCTGCTAGAATCTCCAACGCCTCAAACAAAACACATCTCGGTGCTTATTACCAATGCTGCTATAAAGCAGTGTAATAAATAATATGTAAATAATAGAGGAGAAAGCATGTCAGGAAACTGTGTACATTTCTTAGAAACATAAAGTGACAATGGTTTTCAAAAGGGCAAATATGGCCCTTTTGAGTGAAACAATTCAACTTTTGGCAGCTTCAAAAAGACTGGTGAACTAGACACTTGTGTCATATAGGATTAGAGTTATTAGCCTCTGTCAATTAAATAAATAAAATCTTTAAAAAAAGGGGCGCCTGGGTGGCTCAGTGGGTTAAGCCTCTGCCTTCGGCTCAGGTCATGATCTCAGGGTCCTGGGATCGAGCCCCGCATTGCACTCTCTGCTCAGCAGGGAGCCTGCTTCCCCCATCTCCCTCTCTCACCTGCCTCTCTGCCGACTTGTGACCTCTGTCAAATAAATAAATAAAATCTTTAAAAAAAAGTTATTAGTTTTTTATTTGATCTTAAGATTTACTCTTAATTACAATAATTAATTTAACCAATGCCTTATTTGAAACTCAGAAGCAATTTTATCAATGTGACTTAACAAAAGTGCTCAAGAATTTCAGAAATAAAGAAAATTTCATATTACACTAAATGTTAGCTGTTCAGTAAGCATTCACCTAGTGGGTATAATGGTAACCAATCAAATTCCTTGTTTGATGCCTAATTTTAAAATTTCAAATTCTGAGTAGTTTCTTCTCATTACTCTAGGTAGAAGAGGGATCTTTTTGTCTTACAAGACTAGAAAATTAAGTTAATACCTTCGGAAGTGAAATGTGTCTTATTTCTGTCAGA